>VMDO01021444.1:0-35370 GCA_007922755.1 Pedetes capensis | reverse complement strand
TTGTTAGGTGCCGTCGAGTCGGTATCTGACTCATAGCGACCCTCTGTACAACAGGGGAAACACTATTGTCAGTGCTTCTCTGCTGTTCATAGGGTTTTCAATGGCAGATTGATTTTTGGGAGGGGGTTGCCAGGTCCTTCTCCCAAGCCTACAGCTTCTGGTGTTCCCAGGCGGTCTCCCATCCAGGTACTAACCAGGGTGGACCCTGCTTAGCCTCCGAGATCTGACGGGATTGGATGCCACAGGGCTACAGCTGCAGGCCTGCTGTACATAGGGTTGCTATAAGTCAGATCTGACTTGATGCCACCACCACCACCACCAACCCAGGGGTAGGGGTGGGAGGAGAGGGTGTCCTTGCCCAAGAGCACCTTGGAGTTCCAGAAAATTCAAGGACAGAGTCTTGCTGTAGAGGCTGAGTGTCCATGTCCAACTGGCAGTTGTTTACTCTGGGACAAGGGAGGTGGAGACAGTGGCCTAGAAGGTATGGCCAGCTGTAAAATGCTGACCTTGATTTGTTTTATTTGCTGAGAAGAAAACAACATAGGCAGAAGGAAATTTCAAACTGTTCTCATTGCAATATTTTAAACTTACTTTTAAAGATTAAAGAAAAAATTTTCTAGTTTGAACTAATTTCAAGCTTAAGAGTTTCTAGAACTTACTCTACATCTTACTCTACATCCAGATTCCACAAATGCTATTTTGCCAAGTTGCTTTCTCTCGGGTCCTCTCTATCCCAGGCACACTTGTGAGCCTGTACTCTAGTGAGCATGCCCACACTCTCACAGAGCTTGTTTTTACATCACCAAGAGTAGGCTGCACAGGGCGGGTCCCTTTATTCCTTGACATGTTAGTGTGCATTTTCCAAGAGCAAGAGTTAACCATGGTTACCCAGTCTATGATCCAATTTCATCAAGAGATCCTGAAATGGCTTGTCACCAGAAAATGGTTTTCCCATATAGAATCCAGTCCAGGATCATGTACCCCCCAGGTTCCATTATCTGGAACAGTTTGAGATACCAGTATTTCTGAAGAGTACAGGCTATTTTATAGACTGTCCCTCACATTGGGTAAACGTCTGCATTTTGAAATTAACACATAAAGGACATGTCTCTTTCCAGGTATGAATATAATGCCTCTTTGTTCCATTATTGGTAACACTAATTTTGATTGCTTAGTTAAGGTGGTATCTAATTTCTCCACCATATGGTTATTATTTACCTTTTATAATTAATAAATAGCTTATTGATGGGAAGATACTTTGAGGGGATATAAACGGCCTGGTCTTCATAAGTTGATGAGTCTTCCCTGAATTAATCTTTATTATCATGGTTGCAAAGTTGAGATTTTTATCATTCTTTCTATATTATGGGACTCTTCCTTTCTCTTATTTATGTATTTATGTAAATATTTATCTGCCTGCAGCCGTAGCCCTGTGGCATCTGATCCTGTCAGATCTTGGAAGCTAAGCAGGGTCAGGCCTGGTTAGTACTTGGATGGGAGACCGTATGGGAACACCAGGTGCTGTAGGCTTGGGAGAAGGACCCAGCAACCCACTCCCCAAAATCAATCTGCCATTGAAAACTCTATGAACAGCAGAGAAGCACTGACAATAGTGTTTCACCTGTTGTACGTAGGGTCGCTCGCTATGAGAACAACAACATTTATCTATTTATATCAATATGAACTCATGCAGCCCCACTCTCAATGGATTATATTATATGAATGTCCTTTAGATGCCCAAAGCTGATGTCCCAGATGTGGCCAGTGGGATCCTCTCAGCTGGCTCTGGAGTCCTCGTGATATGGTTATGAAGCACTTCTTTACTGCCCGACACAAGCTGATCCAGGGTTATCTGCGCCTTCTGTACCCTGGGCCCAGGAGCCACCATTTCTTAAAGAGACCTGCTTTTCTTCAGTGGGAAAATATTTAGAAAGCACATGTGGGCAGTAGGTGTGCTCATCCCCACTGGGATGTCACTGCGTCTGAGCCCTTTCAGTCCGAGCAGGGGCGTGTGAACACTCACGTATGGTAAATCACCAGCTTATGCTGATTCTGCTCATTTTAATCCAACCCCACAGGGTTCTTCCTTGTCTGCCCCTGTTCTGTACTTGTATTTTCATTCTCCCACAGTAGGATCAACCTATTTCCTCATTTGTCAAACCTACAATATACGCAGCATAATCATAGCACTAGGAAGAATAAACCCATGAAGAAAAGTTTAAGATTTGTTTGCAGTTTTTTAAAACTTAGGCTGGGGTATATTATGTCCAAAAGTTACTAAAATTAAATTTTCCCCCTTCAAGGTGATTATGTGACTTATTTGAAATATAGTTGGATCAGTTTAATGGTGGTCCCTGCCTGGTTATTTGCTTTTTGAATATGTAAAACACTAACATGATTTAAAATGATAAAAGTCAAAACCATAATAAAGGTGCTCTGCTCTCCCCAGACTGTCACCCCTCCTCTCCCACTCTGTGTAGGGAACCAACTTCATTCATTTCTTGTCATATGAAGTATTAACAGATTGAAAAATAATCCACCACAATGCATTGCCCCCCAAATCATTCCTTGCGCAAATCCTTGAGACCCACAGTAGCTAATAAAGGTCCCAAGTTGCCCTCACTGGTGTCAATTTAACTGCTATCAAAATCTTTGAATTGACACACTTGATTTCTTTCAAACATCAAGCTTTGATTTCTTGCCGGCCAAACCGCTTAAAGGCTGAAGATGTGTTTAGGCTGAATGCCAGGTGTTACCTGCTCTTCAGAAACCTCCGGAGGAGGGGATGCTTGCTGTTCAGACCGTCCACCATCCTGATAGTTTATATTTTGTCGCTGACGTAAAGGAGGGAAAAGACGATTCCAGTTGATCATTCCTCCCTAAACAGAAAGCAACACAGAGTCATTAGGGAAGGAGCAGAACCATCATAACATGTGGAGGTGCTTACTCTCATGGGAGTCACCTCTACGGACTGAGAACTGAAATATGCAGAAGTGGGGCACAGTGGGACATGTCTGTAATCCACACTGTACTAATCTCCTGTAGACAAACAATTAAAATCCTAAATTTGCCAAGTGCGGTGGCTCTTGCTTGTATCCCATTAGGTGGAGACAGGGGAATTGCAGGTTTGAGGCCAGAGGCAGCCTGTGTAACTTAGCAAGACCCTGTCTCAATTTAAAAAATAAAAAATGAGCTGGGGGTGCAGCTCAGTGGCAGAGTGCTTACAAAGTACGTGCAAGGCCCTGGGGTCAGCCTCCCAGTACTGCAACAAACAAACAAACAAACCACCAATCAACAGGGTAAAATCATCAGCCTGCCATAGGGGCACAGAAGAGAAAAGAAGGTAGCAGGCAATATAAAAGTGCTTTGTTCAACTAGGCACAAAAGATGGCAAAGACACATCAGACATTCCTAACTTCAGCCCCACCTCGTCCCCACTGATGCTGTCCCAACAATGGTCACATCTTAGGAGCTCAGGGCTTCGCAGGGTGTGATGGGGAAGAAGACACAGAAAGGCAAATACTCCACTGTTGTCGTCGTTAGGTGTCATTGAGTCAGTATCTGATTTATAGTGACCCTATGTTCAACAGGCAAAACACTACTGTCAGTGCTCCTCTGCTGTTCATAGGGTTTTCAATGGCTGACTGTTTTTTGGGAGTGAGATGCCCAGTCCTTCTCCCAAGCCTACAGCACCAGGTGTTCCCAGGCGGTCTCCCATCCAACTACTAACCAGGCCTGACCCTGCTTAGCTTCTGAGATCTGATGGGATCGGATGCCACAGAGGTCCAACTGCAGGCTACTTCACTGTAAGCAACCAGAAAGCTGGCACTTCCTTCAGCAGCTCTTTACCATGCTTCTCCTCCTCCTGCTCCCCCTTCTCTGTATTTAATTCTCAGTAATGACAACAACAACATGCTTAGTAGGAGACTGCAGGCGGTCATAAAACCTACATTCAGCAACAGGCTGGAGAGACTGAAGGGACATCTGTGAACAGGGCAAAAGGTTCAGAAGTGAGGGTCAGTAACCATGCTTGAAAGAATGGCTCTGTGGACACGTAAGAATGCTGTTGTTAGGTGTCGTTGAGTCAGGTCCACTCATAGCCACCCTCATAGCATTTTCAATGGCTGATTATTTCCGGATTGCTTAGGGAGTGGACTGCCACGTCCTTCTCCTATTTTTGCAGTGCTGGAGAATGAACCTGGGTCCTCAGAGAGCACAAAGCAGCGCTCTACCAACTAAGTCACTGAGGAAAAGAAAGTGAAAGAATGCACTGCATGATGCTTTTTAAAATCTGTTTTTTAGCTATGTGTCAATCTTTGAGTTTATTAATTTAAATCTCTATTTCTAGATGTCTTCTAGTTCTGAAAAAATTACAGACTTAAGATACCCTGAAAATCTGCATAGTGTAAAGACCTAAAAACGCTAGATAAAATACTTAAGAATATTTTATATGCATAGTTGAACACACACACACACACACACAGAGAGAGAGAGAGAGAGAGAGAGAGAGAGAGAGAGAGGGAGAAATGGAAAGCCCAAGGTACCAGAAAGAAGTGGACATTGGGACCCAGAGGAGAAGCAAAGCTGCCAAGGGTCAGGGTATGGGGGTACACATGGGTCCTGCTAATCCAGAGTCACCTGGGTTTCAAAGAGACAATGACCTTGAGGTCAACAGGTTGATTATCTGCCTAAATGTACAATCTCCTACTGACAGCACCCTTGGTGAAAGAGCAAATAAAAATCAAACTCTAGGCTGGGGATGTAGCCCAGTGGTAAAGGGCCTGGGTTCTATCCTCAACTAAGAAAAAAGAAGGAAAGGAGGAAGCAAGGGAGAAAGGGAGCAAGGAAAGTAAGAAAGAAGGAAGGAAGAATGGTACCAAGAATTAACAAGTGGGATTATATGAAACTGAAAACTTCCTCACTGTAAAGGATACAATTAATAGAATGAAGATCAAACCCACAGAATGGGAGAAAATCTTTGCAGTTTATACATCTGATGGAGGTTTAATATCGAGGATATGAAAAGAATTTAAAAAGTTAACCACCAAAAAAATGAACAATCTGATTAACAAACAGGCAAAGGAATTGAACAATTTTCAAGAGTAGAGATACAAGTGGCCAATAGCCATAAGAAAAAAATCTTCAATTTCCTTAGTTATTAGAGAAATACAAATCAAAATTACATTCAGATTTCATCTGATTCCTGACAGAATGGCTAACATCAGTAAAAGAAGTGCTGGTGAGACCAAGTTGGGTAAAGGGTACTCTTTTACACTGCAAGAGGAATTGTCAACTAGTACAACCACTGCAGAATGCAGTATGGAGGTTATTTGGAAAATGAAAAAATTAAACTACCATTTAATCCTGCAATTTCACTTCTAGGTATATACCCCCTAAGGAAGCTGAGTTTTTATCCTGTAGAGACATGTGTACTTCCATGTTTATTGCAGCACTGTTCACAATCACAAGGTAATGGAATGAGCCTAGATGTCCTTCAACAGAAGAGCAGATTAGAAAAATATGGTATATATATACCATGGAATACCATGCAGCCTTAAAGAAGAAGGAAATTACAACATTTGCAGCTAAATGGATGGACTTGGAGATTATTCTCTTAAGTGAAACAACTCAGTCTCAAAAAGAGAAATATCACATATATATGGAGGCTAAATGTCAAGGTTCCTACATTTCTTTAGTTGTTTTGTTAGATTTTTGTACAACTTTACTGCTTATTAATATCGTTATTTTAAATTTATTTATTACTTGGTGGAAAAATTTTTTTTCCGAAGATTAAAACTCTACTTTTAGAAGGAAGTTGTATTCACATTTTAAATTTGTATAGTAAGCTTGAGTTCTATATTCTCTTTTTTTTTTTGGCTATATTGATCTATTTTCCCTCTTGTGATAAGAATCAATCTAGATTAATTATTCCTGTTTGTTTTCCTTGATATCTCTGCTGACTGGCATGTTATGTGTTCATGTTATGTGAAATCATGCTCTGACTGGCATGTTATGTGTTCAAGTCACCTTTATTGGCTTTTATTAAGTTTATAGTACTTATCAGTCAATCATTTATCTACTAGGATTTATCTTAGGAATCTTAGGAAATATAGTAATAAAATTCACAAATTAACAGATTAAAGGAGGAAAAAACTCATCTCAGTAGATATGAAAACAACTTGATAAAATTTAGTCCCCATTCATGAAGAGATAAGAATGCCTATTACTGCCTCTTGCATTCAACACAAGCCATAAGACCAAAACGAAACCAAAATAAACCCTACATAGGAATGAAAAGAGAGAAACAAAGCTGTCATTATTTGAAGATGACAACTGTCTAGGCAATCCAAGAGTTCTACGAAGCATGAAGATGAGAGCAGAAGATAAAAAAGTATCATCAATGACATTCTCTCTACTATGAACACTTAGAAAATAGAAGTACAAAAACATTTACAAACAGTTAAAAAAAAAAAAAACTACAAAGTATGAGCCGGGCATGGTGGTACACACCTATAAATCCAGCATTAGGGAGGTTGAGGAAGAAGGATCATGAGTTCAAGTCCAGCCAGCCTAGGCTACACAGTGAGACCCTGTCTCAAAAACAAAACAAGAAGAAAACGAACAACAAGGAAAAATCTCTAAGGTACTTAAGGATTAAGTCTAACAAAAGATCTGCAAAATCTCTACAGAAAAAATGATAAAATTCATTGGAGGGCACTAGAACCTTCAGTAAAAGGAAGGCTGGGTACACCGGAGCTAAGTCTGAGATGGCGCAATGTTGTCATCTATGCAGGCACTGCCGATTCTGGTCTGCACTAGCGACCGCTGCTTGATGTCCAATATCCAGTCCCCTTTCTTTACAAATAGGTGATTTGTTTATTTTTGTGACACACTGCTACTGCATTTCTCAGCTTCCTACACATGGGCTAGCCTCTGCCAATGGTATAGAAGCAGAAAGGGCAACTAGATTTCCAGGTTGTTGCTGTTGTTGTTAGGTGCCGTCGAGTCAGTATCCAACTCATAGCGACCCTCATAAGGTTTTCAATGGCTGACTGTTTTGGGATTGCCTTGGGAGTGGATTGCCAGGCCCTTCTCCCATTTTTGCGGTGCTGGGAATTGAACTCAGGACCTCAGAGACTGTAGCGCAGTGCTCTACCCACTGAGCTAAATCCCAGCCCCAAGATTTCCAGGAAGAGTCCTTAAAGGCAAGGCATAGCCTTCTTGGATGATAGGGTAGAAGCCCTGGGCTGGGGATATGGCAGCAGCAAGATAAAAGTCGCTGAGGACTGACAAGTCCAGGGTGCTGCCCACTTCTGGGCTTCTACACGAGATGGGGAATAAACTTCTACTCTGTTTAACTTTCTGTTATTTTGTGTTATCTATGATTTGGAGCTAAACCTATTCCTAACTACTGTATTTTCAAAATTCAAAAGTGTGTTTGTGTATGTATGTGTGTGTGTTTTCGGGTGGGGCTAGATTACCTGAAGTTAAGACTCAAAAATAGGACTCAGGGACAAGGGACGTAGCTCAGTGGTACAGCGCTTACCTATCATGCATGAGGCCCTGGGTTCCATCCCCAACACAGCAAACGAACAAAAATGCAGGAGCATTTTGAAGATGTATAGTAAGGAAAGATTCTCTACTAGTTATTAGGACCTATGATTGGACTGCAGTAGTTAATTAGTGTGGTATTAGCACAAGACAGGCACATCATCCAAAGAAACAGCAGAGAAAGGCTAGCAATCAGAAGTAAACATGGTGCATGTGGTATATGACAGAGGCGGCATTACAGGTCAGCAGGAAAGGATTGATCATCTAAGCAGGACTAGGACAACAGCCATAGACATGGGAAAAGTCATAATTAGAACTTTACTTCACACCATGTACAAAAATAAGCTCCACAGATAAAGGTCTAAACATAGAAAGCTAAACTGTCAAAACTGTTATAAGACATAAGAGAATTTTTTTTTTGTTACTGGGATAGGAAAAGATTTCTAAAACAAAAATGTAAAGTATAACTCACCAGTAAGAACTTTTGATTAAAAAAAGAAGACAAGCTACAGATTAAATGTTTACCTCACATAACTGACAAAGAATAGTATTTACAATATATATAACACTAATGAGAAAAAATAAATGATTCAAGAGAAATGTAGACAATATACATAAATAGACAATTTATAGAGATGGAAACCCTGGGTCAACAAATATTTAAGATGTTTAGTAGTTAACTAGTATTAGGGAAATGCAAATGAAAATCATAAGTTAGCTCATACCCACAAGACAAAATGAAAAAGTCTAATACTACTACTTGTGGGGATGATATGAAGGAAATGTGAACTCTGTAGGTTGTTGATAAGAGTATCAATCAGAGGACTATCTCTTAAGATCTAGGAAAACGTTTCCATACAACTCCATCTTCAGGTGACCATGAGTGCTAAAGGGGCTTTTTATTAGTTTTGTGACACACTGATTATAACAGTAAGAGAATGTAAAAAATTTGATTGTTCCTAAGTAGGTGTATTAGTCAGCTGTCATCATGATAGTAGAAAAAATAACTCAAACTTATGAGGGAAGAGGTTTATTGGAAGCTCACAGCTAACAATCCATCATGGTGGCAGAGAAAGCATGGTGGTGGCAATGGCAGCGCCCTTAGCATACAACCCCGTGGCATGGAGGACCAGGGAAAGAGACCAGGGCTGCAGGTCCTGGGTAAAAATCCCCAAATGCCCACTGCCAAGGGAGCTACTTCTGCCTAAGGCCTGCCTCCCAAAGTTCCACAACCTCTTTGGACAGTGTCACTAAATATCACTATCTCTGGAGGAAAATTTAGGTCCAAACCATAACAGAAGGGAAACATTAATAAATGCTTCTATCACATAAAAGACTATTATATGAGCAGGTAGAACAAATGAACTAGATCTACACTGAGAAAATTAAAAATTACAATGTTTGATGAACACAAGAATATGTATCTGTAGCTCTACTGACATAAATTTTAAAAATACAATAATAGTATACCATATTAACCTTTTAATGGACATATAATAGTGGCAATGTCTGGAGACATTTTGGGTTGTCCTGGGGGTAGGAGAGTGAGGATAGGATAGTGGTATTATTGTCATCTAGTGGGCAGAGGCCCAGACCGCTGTTAGATGGCCTGTATTTCATAGGCAGCCCTCCGCAACAAAGAATGGCTCAGATCAAGCCATTGAGAAGCCCTGACATTACATATGTGACGAAGACACAAAGCATGGAAAGACATTACTCACAACACAACAGCTACAGGACCATGGGAAGGGAAATGGGCCTTTCGTTGCATCTGTATCATTTTATTTCTTAAAAAAGGGTGAACGAGTAGAGTGGGTAAACCAAACCAAAGCTCATCCCTCTCCTGTGATAGCAGAAAAGTACTTAAAAGGCAGAAGCTTCCAGGAGCTGTAGGTCCTTTGGTGTTTTGACACCAATCTGTTCTTCACTTGGGGTTAAATATGAGCCTCTACAAACAGGAAACATTTCCTTCACCTTGTCTTCTTCAAAAGCAATAACCACACACTTTAAAAAAGAGGAAGTAAACTGTATGCATTTTGGGCAGACATTTTGTAAAATATTTGTTATTAGCTAGGAAGGAGAGTTTCAAACGAAAATAAATGATGGATTTTCCAGCTGAGGAATGACGAAAGTTTCTGTCATCTTATCAAGTCCATCCACACTCTCCAGGCTTTGGGAGACTTCTAACTGGGGAAGCCAGGTCAGGGGAGGTTCCTGTAGTCTTCCTGGGCATTTGCAGCTGCATGGACAGGGTACATAGTCTCATCCTTGTTAATGTGGAGCTCCTGATCTCCTGCCGGAAGGTGAGACATCCAGAAACAGAGAAATCAGAACATTGCCCAATGGCATCACAATGAACAAGGGAGCTGTGAGGAGTACGTTCAGAAGGCTAGAAAAGTTCCGAGTGAGCCTCGACCAAGTGCATCGGGCAAAACTGCAAAGAGGGTGTGGGGCTTGAGCTGAATTATACTTTCATTAACTAATTAATCTATCGGTACTCGGCGGTTGAACCCAGGGCCTTGCACGTACTTCACAAGTGCTCCACCACTGGGCTGCAGCCCTTTTCATTTGGAGATAGGGTCTTGGTAAGTTATGTAGGCTGACTCTGGCCTTGAACTTGAGATCCTCCTGCCTCCACCACCCGCATCTGTGGGATTAGAGGCGTGCACCAGGGCGCCTGGCTTTGAGCTGAACTGTAATGAAAAGGGGCAATCTCAGGAAGGAAGAAGAGCAGAGGTATTTTTGTCAAGGTGTTCAACAACAGGAGACAGAGTGGGTTCATATCTACTTCAAGCAATGCTAAGGAGTAAGGACAGAGAGACAAAAAGGCAGAAGCCGCTGAATGAGGAGGACCTGCCTCCAGAGCTAGAGCATCTGGCTCAAATCCCAGCTATGCTTCTGACTACAGAACCTGAGGCATGTTTAGTTAAACTTCTCTAACCCTCAGTTTTCTCTTCTGGGAAGTGGGACTAATAACTGCCCACATTTCACAGGGATACAGTGAGAAGTAAATGAGTTAATACACGTAAGGCATTTATGACAGAGCCTGAAAACAGACCGAAGCTTGCTGTAGACCAGCCATTGGTACTCTCATCTCTGATGTTGGTCTCATACTTTACAGTGCTGCTTCTCATTTTCCCAACTAGAATACAGGCCCTTGGAGGGCTGCAATGGGTGGAAGATTTATATATACTCCCCAGGTGGCCAGCACAGGCCCTACTCAGTGCAGCCGGAGCAGATTTCCCAGCCTAATCGTGCTCCATAAGACAGAGATGGGGAACATGACAGTGAGCATCACGAATGAGATGCCTTAGAAAATTACAATTATTCCCAAAGCATCTTCACTCTATTTGAAAGACGCAGCCCCTGGGGGAAACGGACACCTTTTATTTTCAGTTTCTGGCACTCCGAAAGCCTCTGTCGGGGCGCCAGGTGTAGAAGCGTAGCGTTTGCAGGCAGGCCACCTGCACTCTGCTGTCTGCGGCGGCCTGCAGACCACTGTGCCGGGAAATCCCCAGGGAGGCCATGGGGTCAGCGGCAAAGAGTGAGGCGGCCGTTCAGCGATGCCGTGCTTGGGCAGAGGCTTGGTGAACTGGAACCGCACAAGGACGTCCTCACTCTGCTGAGACCCAGGCTTCCCGGCCAGCCTCACCTCACAGCACACACAGAAAAAGCAGATTTGCATGGGGCCCTGGGACAGCAGAAGCTGCCTGCAACTCACCTGGCAGCTTCAGGCCACCCCAGCTGCCCGAGGGCCGCCCATGCCCATGACTCAGTGGCCGGGAAGCTCCTCCCCAGACCCATGGGAGTGCTTGTACAGCAAGGGCGTGTCTTCCAGTGGGCATGCTTCCGTTGTTCGAGGGCAGGAGAAGACCAAACTGCTGCAGCTGAATCCGTTGAAGGAAAACCAATAGAACTACGAGTCTCCGCTGCTGTACCTGGTAACTCCGTGAGCAGAAGCCAGCAAGGGAATGAAGACAACGTTCTTGCCTTCTAGAAGCTCACAGTCAGGTCTTCTACTCAGTATGTAGTTTCCCCCTTTCCTCACAGGTTACCAGTAAAGCCCTCTGCTGCTCCAGTGGATCCTCGGCCATCTGGTGCGACTCCCGGCAGCACTGGGCCCCCGACCCCTCGTGGACACACTCTTTTCTGGGCTTTGGGGACATCACACTCATTTGGTCTCTCCAGCCCTGTGGCCAGGCCTTCTCAGTGCTTTCGTGTCCTCCTCACACGGGTGTCCCTTAAGGTTCTGTTTCTGGGGTCTCACCTCTTTCCACGTTCTATCTGCAGCTAGCCATCCAGTCCCGGAGCTTCGTCACCGTGGCTGTGCCGGAGATGCCTAAGTCCACGAGCTCTACGCCAGAGCCACAGAGCCGACTGTCCTTGGATATGCTTCCACCCATATGTTCAAAAGAGATCTAAAGAAGAGGACATTCACTCCAAACTCACCTTCAATCCCATTTCTCTTCCTCTGTCCCCGTCTTGGAGAGTGGTCTGTACACATCCACTGCGTAAGACAGAGGAGAGGCTCTGTCCACCATAACCCTCACGCATCTCCTAGCGCCGTCCCTGGGTTAGACCACCGTCAAAGGTGGGGAGGCTCCAGAGTGATTTCCTCAGACGAAAACCTCACCGTGTCCCTCCTCCACTTAAAAATCCTTCAGCATCTCCCTACTTCCTTTGTGTTAATACTTATAAAACACTTATTGACTAGCAATCACAAACACATTACTTGTGAACATTTTTAATAAAACAAGCACATTTCCCAAACTAGAAAAAGAAATGGAGAGAACAGTGGCACTGTTTTCGATGATCGCAAATCTCTTCAACGTCTAATTGACTAAAAGGCAGGCGGCTGGACGTTCTGTATCTGCTTCTGCATCAGTTCTGTTCTGCTATTTTTGTGTTTGAAGTAAATGAGGAAAATCCTAATACACGCAGATAAACTGAGGAGGGAGCGGTACATGAAAAGCCTTTCCAGATACCTGCAGAGAGCCTTCCTTGACCCTAATCAGCAAGTCCCGGTGCTTTTAGGACTCGGCTGGGATTTCTCCCTCGCAGCCGGCTGCTTCTCCTCTCTTGCCTCCCCACCCTCCCTCTGCAGCCCCGCTTAGATGCTCCCTCATTGCGCCCATGCCCTGAACCTTCCCGAGGCCGACTCCTAGCACACTGCCTGGCCTGATTCGCAGGCTCCAAGCTCCCCAAGGGCTGGGGCGATCGCCCTGTCCTGTGCCCAGGCCCTGCCTAGTGTATGACCGGGCACAGGGAAGCATCAGGAAGTGTGTGCTGAATGGACAAACGGATGGACAGTCACAGGAAAGCATCTAGCTGAGCTGCGTTCTGTGAAGTGTCCTTAGCAAAGACCTGGAGTCAGGCGTAGTATGGTGGCCGAGGGTGGTTAATAAGGAAGGGGGTGGAAGAGGCCGGAGGGCTGAGGTGAGGTGGCCTGTGGAGCCCACGCTGACACGCTCTCTGAGGTAGCGGGCACCCTCTCCCTCTCACACAAGGCCGATGTTTACAAAGAGACAGGGAGGGAGAGTGTGGTGATGACAGGGAGGCCACAGGGACGGCTCCTCATGTGACGATTACCTATAAGCCCCTGCGCTGCCTCCGCAGCTCTGGGGGCCGCAGCTGGCGGTGGGGTGTGAATGGTGTCATTCGTTCAGCTTCCTTCTGTGTGCAATGTGCTGTCCTGGTGCCAGGTGAACAGAGCTGTGACCCAGAGACGTAACTCATTTTCTAAGGCCCGAAAGACCCTACCTGAGCTGACAAAACGTGTGGGTTAGCAACTGACCAGCAGGCTCCCAGGGCTAGGTGAGGGGCATCTTGTTAGACTTAAAACAAACAGGAAGCACTACTAGAGCAGAGGGGAAATGTTGCCCTACGGTACCGCTCAGCAAGAGCTTCCAGGCAGAACTGGACAAAAAAATGAAAAAAGTGGATGAAAAAAACAAAGCCCCCAACCACCACTCCACACACAAAGCAGCAACGCAGCCATTACTCGGACAGAGGCAAGAGGGCCAACATGGTGAAAGGCACCACCCCATGGGGACTGCCAGCCCTCACCTGTACCCAGTGCTGTACCAATAGGATGCTCAGTGGCAGGTTCAGGTTGGCAGGTGTTGGAGGACACAGAACCCAGGCTTGTGTGACAGCTCTCAGTTTTGCTTTTTCTGCAGTTTATCCTGCTCACCAGTTTTGGGCTGACAGCCTTCAAATTGACCACCTTCTTGGCACTTTAGAGGCAGCTCTCATAGTGCCAAGATCAAGAGGCAAAACATGCTTGTATTCAGGTTCTATAGCCTCTGGCTCAGAACACGGACTCTGGTGACAATGCTGTCTTTAGCTACGTCTGCCCTTCTTCTTGCTTGCTGCAGTTGGCTAGAGTTTGGCTGGGTTGGCAGGGCCAGGGCCACTGGCAGTGTTCTGGGACAGAACTGGGGGTAGCAGCGAGGACATGGGTGCAGAGGCATCTAGAGAGTCTATTACAAAGCCAGGATGCAGCCAGGACAGACCTCGACAGTCTCTGCCAGGGGCGCTTCAACTGGAGTGCGAGCTGGTGGACGCATGTCCCAGGGCTGGTTTATTTTGACTGATGACACATCTCCTGGGAGGCTTCAGACACCAGCATGGCTGTCTTTCCTGAGACATAGGGATCATTTCAAAAGCAGGTTAAATTAGATTCAACAGCAGCAGCAAACCCAGGAGACATTGATGATTTCTTGGATTCAGCAAACAGTTGTTGTGAGGTGCTGTTAAGTCAGGTCCAACTCATGGTGACCCTATGTACAACAGAACGAAACACCACCGACTCTGTGCCATGCCCAGTACTATGTCAGTGCCTCTCTGCTATTCACAGGGTTTTCAATGGCTGATTGCTTCGGGAGTGGGCTGCCAGGTCCTTCTCCCATTTTTGTGGTGCTAGGGATCAAACCTAGGGCCTCAGGGGGTGCAGAGAGGCACTCTATCAACTGAGCTAAACCTCAGCCCTCAGCAAGCAGAGGACCTGGTAAATTCCTGTGTAGGCAGTCACAATGGGGAGGGAGAAGACTCTGGAAGAACAATGGTAGGGATCAAGTTCATCCTCCCTATTCCCCTTGGCCACAGGCTTTGGGCACAGTTCTGTGGGTTCCCTGCCATCCGGGCTCCTCTTTTTTTTTTTTTTTTTTTTAATTAAATTTTTAAAAAAAAATTTTGCGGTACTGGGGGTTGAAACCAGGGTCTGGCGCTTGCATGCTCTGCAAGTGCTAGACCACTGAGGTGCACACTCAGCCCATTTTTTTACTTTTTTTGTGTGTGTGTGTGTGTGTGACAGGGTCTTGCTAAGTTATGCAGACTGCCTCTGGTCTCGAACTTGTGATCCTCCTGCCTCCGCCTCCTGAGCCGCTGGGATTACAGGCATGCACCACCATGCCTGGCTCTGGGCTCCTCTTGTGAAGAACAGGCTGAGCTTCTCTTCTGGGTGGCCATGACTATGAAGTGTGGCTCTGGGCGTGGTGTAGGCTGGGTCACGTGGTGAGTGCTCCTGACTTTCATTTGTTTCTCAAAGGCCGCCTGTTGACCACTCTCTCCAACGGTGACCTTTCCTCTAGGGAGAGCTGGGATCACAGATGTCCTGACCTTTTTGTTTGTCTGTTTGTTGGTGGAGAATGGGAATGCTGTCTTTTCATCAAAGAAGTGGTGGGGTACAGGGGGTGAGAGGACAAGGTGCTCCCACAGTCCCAGTCTTGCACTGGGGATACCTGCCATAGGCAGACCACTCCAATTTCTTGTTTTTAGCCTTATTTACTATCTTGATTTGATTTGCATGCTGATGAACACAAGTTACAGCAAGAAATGCACAAGGGAAGGGCTGTGACACAACCTCCTCAAAGAGCTATGAATGGAAGCGCACCTCCCCACGCTCGCGCACTGCTGATTTCCCCCTAATATCTGGTGTACCCCTTCATTCCTTCACCTGTCAAATTCTTGGTCATTTCCTCCTTTCTAACTTAATTCTACATAAAAGTTACTAAATACAAGTCAAAATTAAAATGAATTCTGATACTTGTTACCAGTAAATGTTTTGACAAAACAAGAGGTGAAACTCTATTAAAAATGAGATCGAGGATTACTCAAGATTTCCCCTTTTACGTGTTCTCCCCTCAGAGTGCGACCATTTTCGTGTCTTCAGTGATCAGCCCTCCTTCCCACTCATCTCTCAGCAAGTGCTGTGCTGGGTGGACATCGCTTTCCAATCTGATGCCTACAACGCTGGCAGCTCCTACGGACTTGGCTCTCTCCTTTGTGTACCAAACCCACTAACTCTAAAACGTTGCTCGTTTTTCCCCTGAAGGGGGACTCTATGTCATGCCTCTCTGAGATCATGCCAGCAGACTTGTGGATGACATGGTTGCAACTCACACTCCCGTAATCCAGTCTGTGCAGCACTGCAGGCAAATGTGCCCCCAGCCTCTCACATCACCCGGCCTCAACACAGTCTTACGGCATCACGTCTGAAACATGCCCTCCTGCTTGATGGTCTGCCCACACCAGCTCCATCCCAGACTGTTTCTTCCCTCTCCTCCGCATGCTCCTTCTACTGTGTCCTCCACTCCATGCAGACCATGGCTGGTCAAATGTCCTGTGGAATGTCCTCCCTAGCTCCCCAGGACTGCCCAGCACCTGTCTGTGTGGGCCCAGCTCATGTTTCCTACCTGACTGATTTCACCATCTAAGTCCTCCCACTCCCCATCTCTGCCCAGCTTCCTCAAGCTGCCGGTTCAAAACAGAACAAAACATGGCGCCTGGGTTTCCTCATCTGTGAGATGGAAAGCTGTGTGAGATGGTCCATAAATTGGTCATTGTTAGACAGAAGAGCATTTTGAAAGCCAAGTAGTTTTCTCTCAAAATGAGGTCTTCACGGTTTTAGGGGAAGCCTGATGCTCCCTGTGAAGGTGTGACAGGCAGGGCACCTAGGCTTACCCTGGACTTGACCATCTTGCCCTGTCCTGGGCAGCCCATCAGTGTTACCTCACCCACGAGGGATCTCTGAGATGTGAGCTCCTCGGGTGACCGTCCCTCCCAGAGGCATAGCAGTGGACAGCATATGTCCACAGAAGGTAGCATGGAGAAGTGGGTGGCTTGTAGTGTCTCTCCCATCCCAAGCCACACAAAGCATTCCCATATCCCCTGGAAACAGGCAAGACATGGACACACACTTCTTGATCCTTTAATCAGGAGGGTTTCAATAAATCTCACATGACTACTCCATGCTGCAGTCTCTAACAGGAGATCGTGACTCACAGCTCTGGAAATCCTTGCCCTTTGGCTGCTTTACCCACCAAACCCTGCCTGTCACCCACAGCTCCAGGCTGAGGGCTCTGCACCTGGGGTGAGGGTAGTTCCATGAAATCCCAGGCTGTTTTGAGTTGATCAGAAGGATTTGGCTTGAGACACTCATGATGCTCCAGTGGTCTGTTCTGCATCAGGTGTCCTTTTTGGTTCTAAAAACCAACAGAGATGGCATTTGGGTGGATGGGGAGAAAACACTTCACAAGATGATTTTGAGGATGATTTTTCTGTCTGTGTCTAACGTTGTGTTGCTTTACAGTGCATCTCTAAACTCACTTACAGGTTTAAAAAGTGATTATAGATGAAAGAAATATCAGGAAAAGAATTAGGATTGCTTATAATCGTTGCATCTTCAAAATGGAGAGCATGCCATCATTTATTTGTTCTCTGAAATACCAATGAGATTATACCATGCCCTTCTTTCTCATGAAGACACCACAACAGAATGGAAGATAGAAATGATTTTCTTGAGGTCGCTTAATGAGTCATGCTTGGAAAAGGATTCAAATTCTGATCGATCCTATCTTTCTGTGCTGGATTTCATCAAAAAGGTCAGTATGAGCAACTATAAAAGCACTGAAGACCTAGCAGTACCTTCTGCAGGAGGTGCACCTTGAGATAAACAACTTAGCTTCAACCTCACTTGAAAACAGAGTTCCTAATTTTCATTTAATTGCAGATTCTTATCAACTAAGCGCGAGTAACTTATTCCACATCTGACACTACCCAACTACCTACTCGTGAAAGATGAGAGCCATAAACGAACTAGCTTAACTGATTAGATTCCTTTGTTGACAAAGAAGCACAGTAACTTGACGAGAATGGTTTTCAAATCGAATTACAACAAAAAGTGAAAGAGCGCAGGGAAAAAGGAAAAGTGCTGAGAAGTGCGCGCATGCCAGCTTGCTTGCTTTCATCTAGGCTTGGGACGGTGAAGGTCTGCTTCCTTTGGATTTGCAACACACACACACACACACACACACACACACACACACGGAGTATGGCTGTCAGAGGGTACTTTCTCTGAGCCCTTTTTCAACTCCGCTGTTTGGGTAAGGCGCTTCTCCCACAACAGATCTTACAATATTTCACTGTGATGGATTCTGTCTCCCCTCGCTCAGGTTGAGAAAGGATGGTGCTGCCTTGTTCACTGCAGAAGTCCCCAGAACCTGATAGCACATGCCGGGCACCGAGTACATTTTGTGGAACAGATCCTAGCAGAAATGGTAGTGTTGGTGAGGCTAAGCAGTGACAGGAGACTTTCTCTGAAAGCTAGCCATAGGGAAAATGACAGAAACTGCACAATGGGGTGGTGCCCGACAGCACAAAGCTCTATTGGGTGGAACTTGCCCTAACACATGGGAAAACCACTCGCACTGCAATAGGCAGGGCCACTGAAAATGAGGATACTAAGGAAAAGAAGCTGTCATGCAGACCAGCTAGTACACATCTCCATTTACATGAAGTGTCTGGAATACACAACTGTAAAGACAGAAAGCAGACTGATGGTTGCCTAGGGCTCGGCCCATGGGAAGACTGGGGCCTGGGTGCTAATGGGGACAGAATTTCTATTCTGGGTACTAAAAATATTCTAAATCAATTGTGGTGATGATTGAACAACTCTGGGGACATTAAAAACTACCAAACTGTATATTCGAGTGGGTGAGTTACACAGTATGTGATACATAGAGGAAAGGCTTGTTGTTGTTTGGTGCCGTGGAGTCAAGTCCGACTAACAGCAACCCTACGTACAGCAGATTAAAACACTTCTCGATTCTGTGCCAGGCACACTATCTTTTTTATATTTAAGCCCATTGTTGCAGACACTGTGTCAATCCATCTGGTGGAGGGTTTTCCTTTTTTTTTGTTGACCTGCCACTCTCCCAAACATGATGTCTTTCTCCAGGCATTGATCTCTCCTGACTACATATCCAAAATATGTTAGACACACAGTCTGGCCATGCTTGCTTCCAAGGAGCACCCCGGTTGTACTTCCTCCTAGGACAGATCTGTTGGTTCTTTTGGCAGTCCATGGTATATTCAATAGACGTCTCCAGCACCATAATTCAAAAGCGTCAATTCTTCTCCTGTCTCCCTTGTTCAATGTCCAGCTTTCACAGCCATATGATGTGACTGAAAATACCATGGCATGAATCAGATGCACCTTCGTCTTCAATGTGATATCTTTGCTTTTCAATACTCTAACGAGATCTTTTGCCACAGCTTTTCCTAGGGCAATGCGTCTTTTGATTTGTTTCTTGACTGCTGCTTCCACAGGTGTTGATTATAGAGCCAAGCAAAGCAAAATCTTGGACAACCTCAATCTTTTCTGAATTTATTGTGAAGTTACATACTGACCCAGTCGTAAGGATTTTTGTTTTGTTGATGTTTAGTCGTAACCCATATTGAAGGCTGTGATCTTTGATCTTTATCAGTAAATGTTTTAAACCTTCTTCACTTTCAGCAAGCAGAGTTGTGTCATCTGCAAAACCCAGGTTGTTAATGAGTCTTCCTCCAATCCTGATGCTGCGTTCTTCCTCATAAAGTCCAGCTTCTCGGATTATTTGCTTAGCATATAAATTGAAGAGATATAGTGAAAGTATACAGCCCTGATGCACACCTTTCTCAACTTTAAACTAGGCTGTCTTTCCTTGCTCTATTCAAACAACTGCCTCCTGGTTCGTGTACAGATTCCTCATGAGTACAATTAGGTGCTCTGGTATTCCCATTTTCTGAAGTGTTATCCATAATCCATAAGTGTTAATCTATAATTATGATTCACATAGTCAAATGCCTTTGCATAGTCAATAAAACATAGATAGACATCTTTCTGATATTCTCTGCTTTTGGCTAATATCCACCCGACACCAGCAATGATGTCCCTGGTTCCCCGCCCTCTTCTGAATCCTACTTGATTTTCTGGTAATTCCCTGTCTATATACTGCTGAAGTCACTTTTGAATGATCTTTAGTAAAATTTTGCTTGTGTGTGATATTAATGATATTGTCTGATAGTTTCCACATTCACTTGGATCATCTTTCTTGGGAACAGGCACAACTATGGATCTCTTCCAGTCAGCTGGCCAAGTAGCTATTTTCCAAATCTGTTGGCATAAGCATGTTAACACCTCCAGTGCTGCATCTGTTTGTTGAAACATCTCTATTGGTATCCCATCAATTTCTGGAGCCTTGTGTTTTGCCAGTCCTATCAAGGCGGCTTCCACTTCGTCCTTCAATACCATTGGTTCCTCTTCATATGGAACCTCTTGGACTGGTTGGTCATCTACCAATTCTCTTTTGTATAATGACTCTGCATATTCCTTCCATCTTCTTTTGATGTTTCCTGCATCATTTAACATATTCCCTATATAATCTTTCACTACTTCCACTTGAGGCTTGAATTTTTTCTTTACTTACCTAAGCTTGAGAAACACAGAGCGTATTCTTCCCTTTTGGTTTTCTGCCTCCAGCTCTATGTTATTATAATATATATATATATATATATATATATATATTTATATTTATATTTATATTTTGTCTTCTCGAGCTGCCTTTTGAAAGGCTAGCATCAACAAAATAACAAATGCTATTGAGGATGTGAAGAGACAGGGGCCCTCATACACTGCTGGTGGGAATGTAGGTGCATCCACTATGGAAAACAGTATGGAAGTGTATCAAAAAATTAAAAATAGAATTAGCATATGACCCAGATACACCACTCCCAGGTGTACACCTGAAGGAATTTAAGTCATCATACCATAGCGATACCATCTCATCCATGTTTACTGAAGCACTATTTATAATAGCCAAGATATGGAATCAACCTAGGTGCCCATCAACAGCTGAATGGATGAAGAAAATACAGTGCATATACACAATGGAGTTGAACTATACTATGTCATTTGCAGGAAAATGGATGAATTTAGAAACCATTATTTTAAGTGAAATAAGCCAGACCCAGAAAGACAACTATCACATTTTCTCTCATATGTGGATGCTAGATCTTAACATGTATTAAATATTTTAATGTATATGTCATGAAAGGAGAAGGAGGGCTATTTGAGGGGAGAAAGAGGACTAAAAAGAGGGAGAAAGTGGTGATAAGAAAGGGCAATGGAGGAAAGAAATAAATATGACATGTTTTCTCTCATAGGCAGAATCTAGACTTACATATACATGCAAGACATGCAAGCAGAATGGGGACAATTGGCGGGAGAAAGGGGATCAGCAGGGGAGAGGGGACTTGAGAGGGTAATGGGGGGTAAATATGAGCTATGTACAATGAGATGTATGGAAATGTCATAGTGAAGCCCATTAATTTGTATACTAACTAAAAAACTAATAAAAAATCATTTAAAAAGTTTAAAAAATATTGAGGACCTGACAATACTTTCCATATACTAGATATATTTTATTAAATTACAAATACTTGATTAGGGATAGGAGCTCTAAGGATGCGCAAGGTAGATATGACTCACAATGGTGCATGTGTCAGATGATAGCTAACAACTGTAGCTGGGGGTGGATAAAGAGAGAAAGAATTTTCACAGCCACAAAAGTCACTAAGTGTGGGTGAGAGAATATAGCTAACTCACTTCAATGAAATACTGAGGAAATAGCTAAACTCCACGTGTGAACAACGGTGAGATGCTCGAGGCATCAACATGTTCGGCCTTGCAGGTGTAAAGACTGCTGGTTACTGAAAACAGGTGGTAACCAACCAGGAAACGCCAGGTGGCCCCGTGCAGTGAAGAAGCAGCGTGATCATGGACACAGACTCCGTTGCTCTGTTGGCAAATTTCCCACTTGGCTTACAGCAAGCACTGTTCACTGACCATGGGCTTCACCTTAGTTCTGCTTCTAAAATAATGGACATGTTACGGAAATACCTTATGGGAAGTTTTATCCCTAAATTTATGCTGTGGTGCATAACATCATCATCCAACAGAGAAAATGTTCGTTCATCCAAGTAACAGACAACCAAAACCAAGAGAACTCAGAATTTCCCAGAAAAAGTTGCTTTGAAATCTGCTGACTACACAAGCTTCTAGAACAAGTGTTGGCATTTTTAAAATTTTTCCCCTATAAAGGGCCAGATAGGAAATGTTTTAGGCTCTGAACATCAAGAGGCAAAACTGACGCTATTACATAGGGATATAGAGTTAATTTAAAATGTGAAAGCTATTCTTAGCTTCAGACTATACAAGAACAGGTGGTTTGGCCGACAGATCATAATGTATTTACCCTTGTTCTAGACGCTAAAGCTTTTAAAAGTAATGACTATCAGGTTAGCTCTTGACTCAGGACTACCTCTCAAACTTCCTGGGAGCCACAAAACATGTGCCCAAGGCCATGATAATAACTAATAATTGATAGATCCTCTGGTGCATGAAGGAATCTTACACAGTCTTTTATCCTCACGGCAAGTGTATTAGATAGTTTACAGATCACCTAGTCAACCCAGGGTTGACTCCCTAAGTGGAGATTTCTTGTTCTTCACTATCTGGTGCTGTTTTATACTGTGAGCATATGGTTTCCTAAGAAAAACAACAAACTGTTTTGCCTTTAACACTTTCACACAACAGTTGACGCAATGCTTCTGACACCGGATGCCTTGAAGGCGGGGTTTCCCCATACTCTGCGCAATTCTCTAGTGGACACTACCAGGATGTCTAAAAACTGAATTCTGACACTGTCCAGCTGGAGTCAGCATCAGGTCCCACAGGCCAAGAGCTCAGTCTCACAAGTTGCCCCCTCGTCAGGTGGTGCACCTGTGCTTCTGATCCAGCAGTCATAAATTGGGGTGCCCCCTCCCAGCTTGATTAATGTACCAGGATTAGCTCAGCAAACTCAGGGAAGCACACTATTTACATTTACCTATTTATTATAAAGGACATCATGAAGGGTACAGGTGAACAGCCAGATGGAAGAGATGCATGGGGCAAGGCAGATGGGAAGGGGGCAAAAGCTTCCGGGCCCTCAGTGGGCACCACCCTCCGAGAACCTCCATGTGTTCTGCTATCTGGAAGCTCTCCGAACCATGTCTTGTGGGTTTACAGAAGCTTCATTATAACAGCATGATGGATTAAATCAATGGCTCAACCTTCAGCCTATCTCCCCCCACAGAAGCTGGGGGTTGGGCCCTCTTATCACAAAGCTGGCTCCCCAGCGACCAGCACCATACCCTGAGGGTTCCCATGAGCCCCAGTAATCTCACTGGCACACAAAGGGATCTCTGAAGAACCTAGGGTTGGTGGTATGGGGTTTTTTTCTGATTATTTTTTCATTGTTTTTTTGGGGGGGCGGTACTGGAGGTTGAACCCAGGGCCTCACACCTGCATGCTTTGCAAGTGCTGGACCACTGAGCTGCACCCTCAGCCCATTTTTTTTTTTTTAACTTTTTGAGACAGGGTCTCACTAAGTTACGCAGACTGCCTCTGGTATTGAACTTGCGATCCTCCTGCCTCTGCCTCCTGAGCCGCTGGGATTACAGGCATGAGCTACGATTCGTCTGTCATTGCCTCTTCCTTAGGACAAGTTGGATCTCAGGCAAATGCACTTCCTTGCTGTCCTTATAGCTGTTTTTGGCTCCTGTGCTGTTCTTCACAGGAGTCCCAGGGCCTACACTGATGACCTTTCCAAGATTCACTCAACCATGCTGGGCAGTGCAGAGCCCTTTGGGGAGAACCAGCCACATTCATCATTTGTGCCCTAGGGCTGCACACCAACTCCAGCAGACACCCTGCCATTAGTGCTGTCTCATCTTCCCCAGAAGCTGCACCTCCTGCAAGGGTGACCAGTGTCTTATGTACTCCCAGGGCAGCACATTGCATCAGAGGCAAAAGACACATGAATAAGTAAAGCACACACTTCCCGTTCTTCAAGAGCTCATATGCTGCTGGGGACCCACAAAACAGAAACCTACGAAAAATTATGCAATGGCCCTGGCAGTGGAAAAAGGATCCACGGCTGTAACAGCTACGTGACTCTAGAAAAGAGTCAGTAACCGTGTTGGGGAGAGGCGTGGGCCAGAGGGTGAGGGGTTCTGAGGCAGAGCTAATGTGCCTGACACACTGCCCTGCCTGAATCTGCAGAGGAGTGGGGCAACCATGGAAGCAGAGCAGGGTGAGCAGCAGGCATCACAGCCAGCAGTAACTGGGTAGTAAACTCAGTTTCCCCGGCCACGAACCTCAAGACAATCACCCAAACACTTTGGAGACTACTAATGGAAGTGTCCAGAAAGGCCCGGGGGAGGTCAAGGCACATCTGGATGCTAGCACACTGCCAGGTTTGATGAACAGAAGGGCCCCTGTACACTGACCCTGTCTGTACTCGGGTCCCCTGCTCCAGATGAAGCAGGGCACAATGGTCACTGATCCTCAGCTGTGAAGTCTGCGGATGGCGCACAGCCGATAAGCAATGACCTCAGTGGCACACGGTCATAAATACATCACTGTGGTGAAAGTAACTCCAGCAAACGTTGGTGTGACCAACACACAGCTGTCCCAGAGCAGAGACATGCTGGCTCTTCCTCCCCTGCCAGCTCATGTGGCACTTCCCGATACACTGCCTCTGAGGGGGCCGCCCGTCCCACCCCTCCACTGGAACTCTCCAGGGATCTTCCCGCTCACTGTCCCCGCTGGCTCTTCTGGGTGGCACATGGTACCTGGGGACCACGGTTCCTCCTCACACCACCCCCTGCTAGGCTTCCTTGCTTAGGGTTTCTCCTCAGGTACCTGAATTTCCTTTCCTTGGCACTGCCTAAGCACAGCTCAGTCTGACCTTCATGGTTTGCTGTCCATGGGGCCTTGCAGCCCTCATGGCTCCTCTGTATTCAGCAACCCTCAGGGTGCAAAGTCATTATGTCCATATTTTCCACACACATATTTCCTCAGCAATTCCCTCAAGTGTTTCCTGGGGTCCCATCACGTGCCCAGCATCATTCACACACTGGAGAGACAAAGCCAGGCAGTCTTCAAACACCAAGCCACACAAAGAGGGCCAGGGCAGGCTGCCCTACGATTTCCCACAGGAGGCACTGCTTTGCCAGGAACTCTGCACAGCGGATGGGAGCCAGGCAGGCAATAAAGGTGTCTGGGGAGGGGTGGGGTCTCAGAGGAAGCTTGTTTTGGGCTGAGTAAAGTGCAGATGGCAAGAGAGCCTGGAACAACATGCGGCTCCAATGAACTGCAAATAACAGCGTGGTTTGCGGCAGCTGCAGAAGGGAGCTGGGGCTAAAGGAAGCTTGAGAGCTGGAGACGCCCTGGAGGATTTCAGTGGGATCGAAACCATTGGGCTTGTGTTTCAGAGCCTGCTGGGAGCAGCTGGACTGTGGAGCAGGCAGGGGAGGGAGACAGGTGGTGAAAGAGACAGGGGCAGAGGCTCTTGGGAGCTAGGCCTGGACTGAGGTGGTGGGGCTGAAGGGAGAGGAATGTAGCAAGGCCATGGTGAACGCCAAGTGCCTGGGGAAGGCTTGAGTGGAGACCCTCAGTATGCAGTAGGATATGCAGGCTTGGCGCCCGGATCGCAGACAGACCAGTCTGAAGATGGAAGCCTGGAAGCCACAGGGTTCATCAGCACAGCACAAGGCCCATGGCTGGGTGGCCTACCTGCTGCATGGCAGGAGGCTCAGCAGGCCAAGGTGGAGGTGGAGGTGGAGGCAGCCTGCTGAGGGAGGAGGTGGAGGGGCAGTGGTGCGATGGGGTCTGCCTCGGCCTTCCCTGAGAGACCACTTACTGCCATGTACAAGGCATTGGGAGAAGAAAGAGCCCCCGAGCAGCAGCCGGCTGGAAGCTTGATGTAGGGATCTGAGGCGGAGGCCTTGGAGTCCCAACCCCAGCCTCTTCATCAGCAACGGCATGTCCCTGACAAAGAAGCTCCCCACTGAGCCTTGAGAGTCAGGAAGGAAAGCCTGAATCTCTCAAGGCTGACGCTGGAAATAAAGGAGACGATATCTGCAGAGTCCTTAGCACTAGACAGGAACAACAAATGCTCTGAGCTTCAGGCCTGCAGGGGGAAGACCAAACTATCAAAGAGTGGAGGAGCCTGATAGGCAGCGAGTAGAGTCACAAACAGGCAGTAACTTCCTGGGTGCCTGGTAGGAATGTGTGAGCCAGGAGGGCAGGATTTAAGAATTTCATTCACTGAGCTTTGGGCTGGGCAACATGGCAGATCTTGTGGTAGTGAAAGCTTCTGTGGTAGAGAAAGCCAGGGTCCGGCATTTGCATCTAGCTGCAAAGGAGAAATCACATGCAGGCCCCTGGGGCCCTGGGGCAGGGTATTGGAGCAGGGTATGCATGAAGAGTGGAGAATTATGCCCTTACAAAAAATAACCACTGCACTATGAAGTGCTCATCCAGGGGCCGGAGTATGGGGTCTGTGGTGAAGACCTGTCAGGTTAGCAGACCAAGTGAGCCCAGCAGAAATCAGTCCTCAGAGGGAAACGGTGCACCTGGGATCAGCATGGGCAGGGCCAGAGGGCACATGTGAGCTGCAGAAGGAGGGATGCCAGACACTATGTCCCCCTTCTCTGTTATATAAGCCAAAGCCTCTTCTGCAGCTTGGACCGACCACCACATGTTGGTGGGTCCCTGATGACCAACGGACAGAGGAGAACAATGGTGAAGCTTGGTTCATGGGTGGGTTGGTGAAAGGGGATCATGGCTGCACTACAGCTCTGCTCAGGTAGGACCTCTGAAAGACAGAAACCAGGGCAAATCCTCCCAGTGGGCAGAGCTGGGTGCTGCATTTGATCACGCACTCTGTGTGGAAAGAGAAATGGCGAGAGGCGGCCATGTGTGGTATATGGATTCACTGAGGGGTGGTAAACGACTTGGGTGGCGGGTCAAGGGAATAAAGATAGGGAAAAAAGAAACTTGAGGAAGAGGTGAGTGGACATAGCTGAAAAAACACCCAGGAAGCGTGATGGCTTTGCGGTACAGCTTAAAGCCTACCATGAACATCCATCACAGGAGAGGCATCAAATGGCGGGCAGACAGAATGAGGCAGCAGCTCTGTCACTGGCCACCCCGGGGTTGTCACGTGAATAGAGCAGCCATGGTGGCAAGCAGGGATGCCAGCATGAGCCCCATTCACCCCGGCTGAGCTAGCTACTGCCACTGCAGAATATACCATCTGCCATCAACAGGGACCACCCTGAACCTTGCACACCGCCACCCTCAAGGAGAACGAACAGCCACTCAGTGCTACACTAAGTTGACTATTCTGGGCACTTTTCACTCTGGACTGAGTCATGACCCTGCCCCTGCCATGTTTATGTGTGCAAGCTCTATCCTGACAACACAACTGCAGTTAACACAGCGTCCTCAAGGAGGTAATCAAGGTTAATCAGGTCACTGTTGTTGTTAGGTGCCATCAAGTTGGTATCCAACTCATAGTGACCCTGTGTACAACAGGAGAAACACTATTGTCAGTGCTTCTCTGCTGTTCATAGGGTTTTCAATGGCTGGGTGATTTTGGGGAGTGGGTTGCCGGGTCTGTCTCCAAGCCTGCAGCACCTGATGTTCCCTGACGGTCTCCCACCCAAGTACTAACCTGGCCTGGCCCTGCTTAACGTCCAAGATCTGACAGGATTGGATGCCACAGGGCTACTGCTGCAGGCTAATAAGGTCACTAGGTGGACCAAAATCTAATAGGACTGGTGTTCTTACAAGAAGAGGGTTGAGGCTCAGCATAGAATACCCCAAAGTATGGCACCTTGGCATGCTGAGTACATTGAACTGAAGAATTTATTAAAAGGCCTTAGAAGCAAGGTCTCTCTGACATTCTTACTTCATCCTGTCTCTTGGCCCCTAAAATACGAGTCATGGAAACTAGAATTTTTTTTCCCCAAGGTGGGTCACAAAAATTAGGACCCCTCTCCTCCAAAGAAAGCCATAAAACCTAGAAAAATCTCTCCCTCTGTTTTCTCTTGCAGACCTTTGTTTCAAAGGGATCCTGCCCCCCACCCACACAGAGGCCAAGGAGAATCCGAGCAGACAGGCCTTGCTGGGTCCCTTGTCTCCTTCCATTAGCTCGAACCCCATCCTTCCATTCTTCTCCTGTTCCTTTGTAGGATCCACCTTCTC
This sequence comes from Pedetes capensis, assembly GCA_007922755.1. Taxonomy (NCBI): domain Eukaryota; kingdom Metazoa; phylum Chordata; class Mammalia; order Rodentia; family Pedetidae; genus Pedetes; species Pedetes capensis. The sequence continues at coordinate 7,400 of VMDO01021444.1, read as the reverse complement.
CTGCCACACACAAGGCTTCATCTATAGGCGTGTTCACCCTGGATGCAGATCTTCCCATCTAGTCCTTGCTCAGCCCACACCTCCACAGAGTTAATTTGTCACCTACTGCTCTGGCTCTGGCCTCTCCAAGAGAGAAGTGTCCATTCTCCACCTTAAACATACCTTGGGTATCTTTATGGCATGTTCCAGAGTTACTTCAAATGCAAACCTGTAGGGAACTTTTGCTTTTGTCCCTTGCCCCTTCCTTCTACCACAGATATAAACTGAGACATGCACCCCCAGTGGAAGCCCAAGGACGACAGAGCTGACTTCACTTCTCCAGGTTTCCTTGAGACCTGCACACACCTACCTCTCGCAGGAGATGGGGAGACGGCAGGAGAGAAGCGCATGTCTCTCACTAGCCCAGGGGGTAAAGAAGATGAAAGAAGTGAGGAGCCCAATGTGGTGGGTCACAGAACTGTCTGAGGAAGATGGGGCCTGAGGTTTTGGCCTAATGTGTGGCAACTCTGTGCCCTGCCTCCCTTGAAAGACAAGAGTAGTATCAAGTTGTCTGGGTATTCTAATATTTGTAGATAAATGTGCAATCGCTCCTGATTATTGATGACAAAGAAAACACAGCATTTACTTGACTCACTCACTGGTTGTTCCCTTACATTTTTCTTACCTTCACATTGTCTTCATTTCAACCAAGGAAAATTGTGAAGCTGTACATTTGTTCTTCATCCACAGTGCATGATGAGCAATTTTAACAGGAAGACACTGTGGCTTTTACAAGATCACTGACACAGATAAGGGTCCTATCTTGTTAACTAGGTTGGTGTTTCTCTAAGAAATAATGCTTAGAACATGAATGTCCACTTTGCCCAGTCCTTCAGCTCCAAGTTATTTACCTTTAAAGAACCTAAGAACAGCCTCGATCACAGACCTACATCCTGTCTGGAAACATGTCAAATCCACATCACAAAGCACAGGACCAGGGTGCAGTCGCTGCCACCCATGTAGTCACAGACCACCAGGTCTGTCTGCGCTGTACGTTGTCTGGATGTTACCTGCTGCTGCCTTTGCCGCCGCACTTGTGCAAACTGCGAGAGCATCAGCTGCCGGTCGAGCTGCTCCATCCTCTGCTGCCTCTGGATGTCCACCGTGGCTCCCATCCCAACTCTGGCCTCGCTGGTGGGTTCTGAGGATGAGAAGATGGGCTCGAGAGTCCAAGAGAAAAACTGCGCCATCCAGCTGGGGATGCAGAGCACCTGGTGCACTCGGAACATTTGGCGGTCATAGCACACCCCAGAAATCTAAAAGGAAAAAAGTCCAAGTGGACGGTTTAAATGTAATAAAAAAATTAAATAATATATTGGACAAAGAATCAAAGACCCCAAAACATTTCAGATTGTATTTTTCTTACTTTCAGCAGTGTTAGATGGTAAGCAAAAAATGTGGCAGAATACTAAGCGATACAAACCAACGGGAATTTAATCTACTCAGTAAAGCAAAATTGTTTTCATTAAGTTAGGAGATAGCAAAATCCTGGCCATTTAATCTTCAACGTATAGGTAAAAAAAAATTTAAAGAACAATGTCTTCATTTTAAAAGAAATACATAACAGATTTGATCATCCAAACAATTTCACACTGTACTGACTCTGTGGTTACCCTTACTGGTAGGTGGTCACCAGAGAGAAACCAGCGGAAAGTGAATCTGATGTTCAACCATCTGACACCGCCATTTAGTCCACTTGCCAAAAAATAAAGACAGCATAAAATCTGGACTTTTATTTATATAGTATTTTAATCAATTTTTCAAGTACTACTTTTTTCTAGATGTTTAATTCCATATCAGTATTAGTTATTGTTGTTGTTAGATGCCACTGAGTTGGGTCTGACTTAGAAACTCTATATACAACAGAACGAAACACTCCTTGACAGTGCCAGGCACATGATCATTTTTATGTTTAAGTCCACTGTTGCAGCCACTGGGTCAATCCATTTAGTTGAGGGTCTTCCTTTTTTTCAGTGACCAGCCACTCTCGCAAAAATGATGCCCTTCTCCAGGGATTGGTCCCTCCCGACAACATGTCCAAAATATGTAAGACACAGTCTAGGCATCCTAACTTCCAAGGAGCACTCTGGTTGCACATCTAGGACAGAGCTGTTGAACGTTCTTTGGGCAGTCCATGGTAAATTCAATATTCGTCTGCAGCACCATAATTCAAAAGCATCAATTCTCCTATCTCTCTTATTCAACCTTCAGCTTTCACAAACACATGATGCAACTGAAAATATGACGCCATGAGTTAGGCACACTTTTGTCTTCAATGTGACATCTTTACTTTTGAACACTTTAAAGAGGTCTTTTGCAACAGCTTTTTACAATGCAATGTGTCTTTTGACTTCACTGCTACTTCTATGGTTGCTGATTGTGGAACCAAGTAAAGCAAAATCTTGGACAATCTCAATCTTTTCTCCATTTATCATGAAGTTGCTTACTGACTCATTTATAAGGATTTTTGTTTTCTTGATATTGAAGTATAATTCATACTGAAGGCTATGTTCTTTGATTTTCATCAGTAAATGTTTCAAATCATCTTCACTTTCCCCAAGCAAAGTTGTGTCATCTGCATAACACAGGTTGTTAATGAATCTTCCTCCAATCCTAAAACCATGTAGTTGTTGTTAGGTGCCATCAAGTTGGTCCAACTCATAGCAACCCTATGTATAACCAAATGAAACCTGACACTGGGCCAAACGCATCTTTTTTATGTTTAAGTCTATTATGGAGCCACTGGGTCAATCCATCTAATTAGAGGTCTTCCTTTTTTTCGCTGACCTGCCATTCTCCCAAACATGATATCTCTTCTCCAGGGATTGGTCCTTCCTGATAACATGTCCAAAATATGTAATACAAAGTCTAGCCATCCTTGCTTCTAAGGAGCACTCTGGTTGCACTTCTTAGCAATTAATAATTCACTTTTACAAACAAATCTGTTTTTTGTCGCTAAGGTCATTTATTTATACGGAAATGGAAGTCTCAAGACTCCCTATGATTTCCTAGGTAAAAATGACTATGTTGTTAGGTGCTATTGAGTTGGGTCCGAGTCATAGCAATGCTATGTACAACAGAACAAAACATTTCCCAACACTGAGCCATGCCTGGCACTATATCAATTCTTCTCTGCTGCTATTCATAGGGTTTTTAACAGCTGATCGTTTTGGGATTGCTTTGGGAGTGGATTGTCATGTCCTTCTCCCATTTTTGTGGTGCTGGGGAACGAACCCAGGACTTCAGAGAGCACAGAGCAGCATTCTACCAACTGAGCTAAACCTCAGCCCCCAAATAACTATATAGTTGCTTCTGCTGCTACTGCTGTTGTTAGGTGTTGTCAAGTCAGATCCAACTCATAGTCACCATCAGAGGAGTTTCAAGGGCTGATAGTTTTAAGATTGTTTCAAGAGTGGATTGCCATGTCCTTCTCCTGTTTGTGTGGTGCTGGGGTTTGAAATTGAATCCTCAGAGTGGGTGGAGCAGCACTCTACCAACTGAACTAGACCCTAGTCTTAAAAATAATTATAGGTATTCTTTGTAAAATATCTTTAATTTTGTGAATTTGATTTTTAGGATAAGTCATTCAAACAAATAAAAGCTCTTAACAGTGTTCTGCATATTATGAAAAAAGTATACTTTAATGGTTTCTTGAGACAGAGTATCACTTTGTAGCCCAGTCTGGCCTGGAACTCAAGATCTTCTTGCCTTGGCCTCTCTAGCTAGGCGGGGATTACAGGTATGCACCAGTGCACCACCAAGGCCTGCTAATGTTTTACTAATGCCATTTAAGTTAATTAGGCAAGGATTTACCAAGTTCCTGTACTGAGAATACTGCAGAGCACAAGATAAACAAGGTCCCAGTGTTAGAGAAGTAACAGGCTCACTCTGAGAAGAGAGAGAAATCAAGTTGAATGCATAGAACAGTCTCAGATAAGTTCTTTGAAGCAAATAGAGTGGCTTGAACTGGGGACCTACTTTAGGTTGGGTGATGAGGGCAGCCTCTGCAGGAAGTGAGACGGTGCCAGTGAAGAATTAAGGGAAGAACATTCCAGGCAGAGAAAACAGCAAATGCGAAGCGGGCATGAGTGCTGGAGTACCTACTAGCTCAATGGAGCTCTCAAGTGGGTGGCTGATGTACAAATCTGGAATCAAGGGCAGAGTTGGGTCGAGTGAAGAATTTGGGAGGTACTGCATAGGACATGGCATTTAAACTAGTGGGACTGGGTGACAAAATGAGAGCGGGGCATGTATAACAGAATAGAGGACCAGGCTGAGGAGTGAACCCAGGAACACACTAGTCTGTGGGTGGATGCAATAGAGAAATGCGAAGGGGCTGTCAGGGAGCAGAAGGGAAACCAGGCAAGTGCAGTATCAGTAAAGCTAAGAGAAGAGTGGAGAGGGGAACAGTCAGCTTCATTGCAGCTGACAGTTAAGCAAGATGGAGGGATATGCCCACTCGATGTGGCCCATTGAAGCCCCGGACTTTATTCGGACAGGTTGGAGTGGTGGCAAGAGCAAAGACAGACTATAGTAGCGGAAGAGTAAACAGTGGAAGACTTTTGGATCCATTCCCATTCTCTCAAAAATAGTACAAAACAACAGAGAAAATGAAAACAGAAATAAACTCCATGTTCCTTGAAACTAAAAAGCATTCAACACACTAACAAAATGGGCAGTGTACTGCACAGTTATAAATTAGTGCCAAGGGAGGGCTGATGTCAGTGTCTGCAGAGTGGAATTCAAATGGGCTCAGGGACCAGACCCAGGAGCTGTGGAAGGCAGCAGTGAGGTGGCGGATGGAGGGTGACTTAGGCCTGTGTAAGCACCTGCCTCCTCCCCAAGCCTGCACAGCCTGGTGTTCCCAGTCCACCTCCCCCCAGGCCCTGCCCAGTCCTGCAAGGGGGCCAGAGGAAGATATTTGTATAGGGGACACAAAGGCTGTATTTAAATAGCTGAAGAGTTTTCAAGAATTAATAAAAAATATAAACTTGTAGACTGAATATGCAAAAGTCCCCAAAGAATAATAAAATGAAATTTACTTCTAGGTGCATTGAAGACAAGACAAAACAAAAAACCTTAAAAACAACCAGACACAAAATACATACTTTCCTAAAAAGGAAAAACAATGAACTATCATAAAGGTAAGAAAAAAATTAAGCTATTGGAAATAAATCCAATAAAAGTTATGTGAGGCCTTGACATAGAAAACTTTAAAATATAATAAAAGATATTTCATTTAAAAATCCTAGTAATAAGATACCAACATCCATGAATGGGAAAGTACAAACTTGTTAAGATACCACTTTTCATTAAATTAATATATAAATTAAATACATTTCAAAATAAACTCAACAGGGTGTTTGTTGGAATATAAATGCTAATCCTCAAATTCATATAGGATATTTAAGATTTAAATTTTAAAAATATTATGCTTGAGAAAAAGAAGGCAGACATATAAGACTGCACACGTTATGACTCCCTTTCTGTGAGTAGACCAATATAAACTATACATCGAGTGGTAAAGTGGTAAAGCAAAGGGCAAGCATGAGGCCCACATAAGCCTGGAGCAGTCTCAGAAGGGATGAGTGTACCTGTCCATGCCTCTGGCACACCAGAGTGACCTTGTCAAAGTGCTACTGAAAATGTTTTAGGTATTCACAAAGGATTAAAACATACAAAGCCTGGCTGTTTAGTTTCCCATAACATTTGATATTTACACCACCCTATTCCATGACAAGATGGGAAAAGAATAATTGCATTAAAATGTTACCTAATTACTGCCAGAAGTTTTGAGAGTACCGTTTATGACTATGTTACCTTAGATTTACATTACTTTTATCTTTAATCTTCATTATCACATAAATCCTCCCTGTATTGACACTAATGAATGAGATAATTTTCTTGAAAGACATAGAATTTCTTTAAAAACAAACAACCAAAACACCCCAAAAATACAAAAAACAAAACAGCCTTCAAAAGTAGACCATGAAGAAAGCCAGGATTTCTGGTTTAAGATGGTGGATTAAAGGCAGCCTTGATGTGACATAGTAAAACTAAGAAGCTAGAATAGGAAGGAATGGACTTTTTTCCAAAGAAGGAAGGTCTGGAAAAGCACAGAAACCACAGAGATTGTGAGATGGTCCCAGGTTGCAAAACACAGCTGAGCAGTGAGAGGGACTGAGCAGGACACATCTCCAGGCATGGCTTCCCTCAGGGGAGAGAAAACAGACCTCAACCAAAGAGGTAAACCAGACAGCCCTGGCCGTCAGACTAGCATTCGTAAAGGTTAAGGCCACAGTCTTTGAAGCCCTTAAATTCTGTCAGGGATTTGGTGAGCCAGTGGCTCTTCCTGACTGGGGGTTTTACATTGGAAAAATGAGTCTTTTTCCATAGCTCCATGTCTCTGACTACCCTGACAGGTGCCATCTTGAGAGGGAACCTACTGTATGAAACTGACCTACTCCAGGGGCCTGAAAACAAAGAACTATCACCCACGGAAGAGCCTAGGGATAACGTGCCACAATCCCAGTGTGCCATACAGTGGCAGCAGGTAGTTACAGTGAGGGTGGCAGATGGGACGCTGATACCTGAGAAGTTCAGGCAGCAGGAGGCATGGGGAAGTTGCTCAGAAGCAAGCCCCATCTCCCAAAGAGAGGAGACTCCATCTCCTGAGGGGAACTACGGAGAATGTCAACTCTGAGCTGTGGTCAGGTTAAAAGACTCCATCCTCAACTGACTACCACATCCACCTAATAGACTCCAATATTAGAGGCCACAGAAAGAAGCTCCTCCAAAGTTTTTTCTTCTTCCATTTTTTTTCCCCCTTTTTCTTTCTTCCTGCTGTGCTGGGGATTGAACCCATGGCTTTGCATGGGGTAAGTGCTGCCCACTGACTAGCACTCCAGTCCTTTTCCTTATTGTTGGAGACAGGATCACATTGAATTGTGCAGGGGCCTGGGGCTCATGATCCTCCTGCCTCAGCTCCCAGAGGCACTGGGGTGGCAGGGGAGCAAGTCAGTGTCCGCTCTTTCTTTTTTCTATTCTTCCCTCCTTTCACTGTTAATTTTCATTTCTTCATTTCCCTTTTTTTCTAATATAATTTGTATCTTCTTTTCTTTTTTAGTTAAATTTTTTTCTGCCTCTGAATTGCTTTTTCTATTTGTTGTTGTTGTTGTTAGGTGCCATTGAGTCGGTATCCAACTCATAGCGACCCTCTGTACAACAGGGGAAACACTATTGTCAGTGCTTCTCTGCTGTTCATAGGGTTTTCAATGGCAGATTGATTTTTGGGAGGGGGTTGCCAGGTCCTTCTCCCAAGCCTACAGCTTCTGGTGTTCCCAGGCGGTCTCCCATCCAGG
>VMDO01021443.1:18991-35465 GCA_007922755.1 Pedetes capensis | reverse complement strand
CAGAAGAAAGTATTTGTAAATCACATTTCTGACAAAGAAATTTTACCTAAAGTATATAAAAATCTCTTAAAAATTAGTAATGAGAAAGTAAACAATCTAAGAATGGACAGAAGATGAGAATAGATATACTTCATCAAAGAAGATATTCAAAGGGTAAATAAGTATATGAAAAGATATTCAACATCATTAAGGGAATAGAAATCATCACTAGAGAAATAGAAATTAAAACCACAATGAGATACCCTCCCCACATCTGTCACAATGGCTAAAAAAGATTTCAATATCAGGTGCTGGTAAAGATACAGAACAACTGAGATTTCATGCACTCTTCACAGGAGAACAAAATAACATAATAGTATCATTTTTTATCACACAAGTAAAATTAAATCCTCACATAAAAACCTACATATGAATATTTGTAGTGCATTTACTCATAATTGCCAAACTTTAAAGACAATCTGGGTATTATTCAGTTGTGAATGCATAAACAAATTGTGGCAAATCCATACAATGAAATATAAAGTACTATTCAGTACTTTTAAAAAGTGAGTTAATCTAAATGTATTTTGCAAAGTTTAAGAGGCCTCCCAATACGCTGAATATTGTGTGACACTATTGATATATCACTGTAGAAAAGGCAGTTATTAGGAACAAAAATAAACCAATGATTGACAGGTTTGGGATTGAAAAGTACTTGTCAATTACAAAAGTAAAACATAATGGAATTCTTGGGATAATGAAACTATTCTATTCCATTACTTTTGTAGTAAATATATAACTATTCATCACAAAAGTGAAGTTTACCACATATAAATTTTTAAAGAATCGACAACACTGTTTGGGGAAATCACACCAATACAACCAGTAATAAATGAACCTTACTGCATTAAAAAAGTAAACAACCACCATACTGAAATGAATGGAAATGAAAGAAGTAGACTAAATTAGTTTGGAAAAGAATGTTTTAATATTATACTATATAGCTAATTGGGCTGGGATTTAGCTCAGTTGGTAGAGTGCTGCTCTGCAGTCTCTGAGGTCCTGAGTTTGATTCCCAGCACTGCAAAAACAGGGGACGGATGCGTGACAATCCACTCCTGAGGCAATCCTGAAACAATCAGCCATTGAAAACCCTATGAGGGTTGCTATGAGTTGGACACAACTCAATGGCACCTAACAACAACAACAACAACAACAACAACATTGCTAATTGGGAGAAGAACCCAATAACCCACTCCCAAAACTCAATCCACCATTGAAAACCCTCTGAATAGCAGAGAAGCACTGACAATAGTATTTTGCCTGCTGTACATAGGGTTGCTATGAGTCAGATACCAACTCCATTGTACCCAACAACAACAACAACAATATGGCTAAAGACAGAATCATATATAAATATTGTATCCAGTTAGGATATTTGTTCCTCATAAAATTATGGTTTACCAAGTTTGGTTTTTGCTTATATGAGATTTGAAAAATAAGCAAATATATTGTAGATAATGAAGATAATTAGACAATTTACAAATAAAGCTTGGGGGAAGAGAGGTTAAATGAAGCAGGACACTTCTGATTGTAATCAGAAGTATCAATGTGAACTTTTCATCATATATCCTGACATCAGTGTGTACATATAGTGCTTGTATATGTATGCACACAGAGGAGCAAGGAAATAAGTGTTTATATGCATGTGTGGGTTGGTGTGCATGTAAGTATATTACATGTATTTCCAATGTCTGTACAAAGAGTGCCTAGAAACATCACTGTTCACCCTAGCAGCAGTGAACACATCTAGCAGCCATATTTTAATTTGTAAATTCCATTCTAGAAAACTAAAGAAACCAAAGTAATTTTAGACATGAAGACTCAATGAAATTTTGGGTCCTAGGTTGGATTCTGAGCAGAAAAAATGAACAAATAAACAAAAAGGATCCTTGAAGAAAAGGCTTGCTTCCTAGCTTGGGTCAGGAATTTATAAAATCAGCCTGGAATATCTTGTGGTGCTAAAAATAAGAAAAATGCTACAAGTTAAAAAAGAGAAAAGAAAGGATGAAGCCATGTTAAGAGGGCACAGAAAATAACCTATTTGAGCAACAATAATTATAGTGTTCAATTATAGCCTGTAGAGTTTGTAAATGTTCTTAAATCCATATTGATGTAAATAAATAATAAATAAATGGGGAGGAATGGCTCTACTTTATAAAAGAACACTGATTAATACATGTAAAAGGAATGTGGGAAAAAGGAAGTCACCATTAATTACACCATAGTAATAATTGTTGTAGGGAAGCTGCCAAAATTATTGGGCAAAGGATTGAAGAGAAAAAATGGGATATTTACATATTACCAAGGGGTTTCCTCTGAGATATTTATTAATTACAAAGGGAAAAATAGTACATTTGCAGTTAGAAAACCCCAGAAGCATTATCTTAACATCAATATCATATACCTCTTGATATTCTGCAATAAGGAGATTTCAGCTCTGTGGTAATCTTTCCAAATTATATGTTGCCAATCCAACCATGAGAAAACACTCTAGACTCGAACTGAGATATATTCTACAAAGTGACGGACCACTACTCTTTTTATGTCTCAAGGTCATAAAAGACAAGGAAGAAATAAGGAACAGTAACTGATTTGAAGAGACTTAGGACACATGAAAACTAAATACAATATGGATTAGATTCTGAAACAGAAAAAAATTTCTAGTAGAATAGCTGGTAACATCTGACTGCAATCTATAACTTGAGTACTAGCATTTTAGTTCAGGTAATAGTATTTTTGGGCTGGGATTTAGCTCAGTTGGTAGAGCGCCGCTCTGCAGTCTCTAGATCCCGAGTTCGATTCCCAGCACTGCAAAAATGGGAGGATGTGGCAATCCACTCCCAAGGTAATCCGAAAAAATCTGCTATTGCAAACCCTATGAGGGTTGCTATGAGTCGGACATGACAGCATCTAACAACAACAATGTAAATTTCTTAACTTGTATAATTGTACTGCAGGTACATATGATGTTACGTGAGGGCAAGCTGGGTGAAAGTTGTATAGAAACTGTATACTATTTTGGTAACTTTTCTGTAAGACTAAAATTATTGCTCAATTCTTTTGTAAAAGTATAATTTTTCATTCATTTGTTCATTTATTAATTGGATTACTTATTTTTAGCATTTAATTTTTTGAGTTCTTTATATATTCTAGTTATCAATCCCTTGTCAGATGTATAATTAGTAAAGATTTTCTCCCATTCTGTGGGTTTTGTTTATTCTAGTAATTGTTTCCTTTGCTATGCAGAAGCTTTTAAATTTCACACAATCCCATTTGTCAATTCTTGCTACAATTTCCTGGGCTATTACAGCCCTTGTTAAGAAAGTTCTTGCCTATCTCTATATCTTGAAGGGTTTTTACTGCATTTTCCTCCAGTATTTTCAGTGTTTCAAGTTTTAAAGTCATTGATCCATTTTGAACAAATATTTGTAAAGGGCAAAAGACAGGGATCTAGTTTCATTCTCCTACATGTCGAAGAGGCTCTCTTTTCTCCAGTCTATATTATTGGCACCATTGTCAAAAATGAATTGGTTGTCGCTTCATGAGTTTCTTTCTGGGTTATCTATTCTATTTCATTGGTCTACATTCTGTTTTAGTGTACACAGGCATGTTGCTTTTGTTACTATGGCCCTTTAGTATAATTTGGTGTTAGGCATTGTGATGCCTCCTATATTGTTCTTTCTACTCCAGGTCATCTTGGCTATTTATGGTCTTTTGTGCTATATGAATTTTAGGAGTGTTTTTCTTCTATTTCTGTGAAGAATGACATTGGAATTTTGGAAGGGATTGCATGGAATCTGTTGATCATATTTCAAAATTTGGCTATTTTTAGAATATTTATTCTGTCAATCCATGAGCAAGGGAAGTCTTTCTATTTTCTAGTTTCTTCTTCAATTTCTGTCTTCAGTGTTTTGAGGTTTTCATATAGAAGTCCTTCAGTTCCTTTGTTAGGTTGATTCCTGGTTTTTAAATTCAATTTAAATTAGAAATTATTGTTAAAAGATTGTTTTCTTGACTTTTTTCTTGACATGTTTCTTATTGGTGTATAGAAATGCCATTGATTTCTGAATGTTGATTTTGTATCCCACCACCTTGCTAAAAGTGTTCATCAGACATAAAAGTTTTCTGGTGGAGTCTTTAGGGTTTTTTAGGTGTAAGATCAAGTCTGCAAACACAGATAATTTCAATTCTTTCCCTATTTGTATCTTTTATTTCTTTCTCTTGCCTTATTTTTGTGGCTAAAACTTCAATCACTATATTGATAAGAGTGGAGAGAGTGGCCACCTTTATGACATTCCTGATGTATTGTCAATAAATATATAAAAAATGTTCAACATTTTTAGTCCTCATGAAAATGCAAATCAAAACTACATTAAGACTCCATCTTTCCATAGTCAGAATGGCAAGCAAAAAATAAAACCAAACAAACCAAACGAACCAAACAAAAAACCAAATGCTAGTGAGTATATAGAGAAAAAGGCAACCTCATCCACTGCTGGTGGGAATGTAAATTAGTACAACCATTATGGAAATCAGTTGAGAGGTTTCTTTTTTTTTTCTTTTTTATTGTAAATTTTTAATGTACACCTTTTGTGATTCATTCTGACATGCTTTTCATTGTGACATTTCCATATATGCATTTTGATGTACATTATTCACATAGGTTTCCCCTTACCTTCTTGTATGCTTCCCCCCATCCCACAATCCCCATCTAAATCTACTCTATCACTTACTTGGTAATATTTTTCTATATGTCCTTGGGTTCCAGTTCTGTTTAAGATAGAAACTTTTCCTGTAGTGAACTTTGTTTTAATCTTGTCAGAACAATTGCATGCATTTTCTAGACCATTTGTACTGACACCATTCTTAGCTTATTTTTTCCTTTTATTTTGATCTGACCTTTGCATAGGATTTTTCCTTCTTATAATTTTGATTCAGCGCCCACATATGAGTGAGAACATGTGATGTTTCTCTTTCTGAGCCTGTGTTTGTTCACTTAAAATAATTTTCTCTAATTCCATCCATTCTGCTGCAAATGACCTTATTTCACTTTTCTTGATTGCTGAGTAGTATTCTATTGTGTATATGTACCATAGTTTTTTATCCATTTTTCTGTTGAAGGGCACTTTGATTGATTCCATATCCTTGCTATTATGAAAAGTGCTGCATTGAACATGGAGATGCAGGTGTCTCTGTGGTATGATAACCCATCTCCTTTTGGGTAAATTCCCAATAGTTTTATAGCTGGATCATACGGTAGATCTATTTTTAGTTTTTTAAGATACCTCCATATTGATTTCCACAGTGGTTGGACTAACTTACAGCTCCACCAACAGTGTAAGAGTGTTCCCTTTTCCCCACAACCTCACCAGCATTTGTTGTTATTTGTTTTATTGATCTTGGCCATTCTTACTGGTGTAAGGTGAAATCTCAGCGTTGTTTTAATTTGCATTTCCCTAATGGCTAGGGATACTGAGCATTTTTTCATGTGTTTCATGGCTTTACAGACCTCTTCATTTGAGAACTGTCTACTCAGGTCCTTTGCCCATTTGTGTATTGGGTTATTTGTTTTTTGGGGAGTTTTTTTTCTTGAGTTCTTTATAAATTCTAATAATTAGACCTTTATCTGATGTAAAAAATGCCAAGATTTTTTCCCATTCCGTGGGGGTTTCCTTGACTCTATTAATTGTTTCTTTTGCTGTGCAGACGTTTTTTAACTTCATGTAATCCCATTTATCTATTCTTGTTGCAATTTCTTGAGCAATTGGAGTCCTATTATGGAAATACTTTCCTATGCCTATATGATGGAGTGAGTTGCCTATCTTGCCTTCTATAAGTTTAAAAGCTTCTGGTTTTATGTTGAGATCTTTTATCTATTTTGAGTTAACTCTCGTGTATGTTAAGAGATGTGGTTCAGCTTTCATTTTTCTGCATGTGGATGACCATGTTTCCCAGCACCATTTGTTGAAAAGGCTGTTCTTTTTCCAATTTACTTGCTTTGCTCCTTTGTCGAAAATCAGGAGGCTATAGGTGTGTTGAGGTATTTCTGGGTCTTCTGTTCTGTTCCAGATGTATTCAGGCCTATTTTTGTGCCAGTACCAAATTGTTTTTGCAACCACTGCCCTGTAGTATAGCTTGAAGTCAGGGATTGTGATTCCATCTGCATTAGTTTTGGAGCTTAAAGTGTTTTGGCTATACATGGTCTTTTGTGGCTCCATATGAATTTTTGGATCATTTTTTCTATTTCTGTAAAGTCGGTCACTGGAGTTTTAATGGGTATTGCATTAAATCTATAGATTGCATTTGGTAGGATAGCCATTTTTAGTATATTAATTCTCCCTATCCAGGATCAGGGGAGGTCTTTCCATTTTTCAGTGTCCTCTACTATTTCTTTCTTTAATGTTTTGAAATTTTCCTTGTAGAGATCTGAAAGGTCTTTGGTTAGATTGATTCCAAGGTATTTAATTTTCTGGTGGGTTATCATGAATGGTATTTTTCCTGAAATGTCCTTCTCTTCCTGTTTGGAATTGGTGTAAAGAAAAGCTATTGATTTTTGTGTGTTAATTTTGTAGCCTACGACTTTGCTGAAGGAGTTAATTAGATGCAGAAGTTTTCTGTTTGAGGTTTTGGGGTCTTTTAGGTATAAGATCATATCATCTGCAAATAAGGATAATTTGACCTCTTCCTTGCCAATCTGTATCCCTTTGATTTCTTTCGCTTGTCTGATTGCCTTGGCCAGGACTTCAATTACTATGTTAAATAGAATAGGAGAGAGAGGACATCCTTGTCTTGTTTCAGATCTAAGAGGAAATGGTTTTAGAATTCCTCCATTTAATATAATGTTGGCTGTAGGTTTGTCATAAATGGCTTTTGTGAAATTAAATTATTTGCCTGTTATACCTATCTTCTCCAGTGTTTATCATGAAAAGGTGTTGCACTTTATCGAAGGCTTTTTCAGCATCAATTGAGATAATCATGTGGTTTTTGTTTGTCAGTTTCTTGATATGCTGGATTACATTAATTGATTTCCCTATGTTGAACCAGCCTTGCATCTGTGGTATAAATCCCACTTGGTCATGGTGGATAATCTTTTTCATATGCTGCTGGATTCTGTTTGCCAGAATTTTATTAAATATTTTTGCATCTAGATTCATAAGGGAAATGGGTCTGTAATTCTCTATCTTAGATGAATCTTTTCCTGGATTAGGTATCAGGGTGATGGTAGCTTCATAGAATGAATTTGGGAGTGTTCCCTCCTTTTCTATTTTTTGGAATAATTTGAGGAAGACAGGTATTATATCTTCTTTAAAAGTTTGATAAAGTTCTGCCGTGAATCCATCAGGATCTGGGCTCTTCTTTGTTGGGAGACTTTTAATTACCTTTTCTATTTCTGTAAATGTAATGGGCTTGTTTAAGTCAGTTATGTCTTCTGCGGTTAACTTTGGTAAGTCATTCGTGTTAATAAATTTGTCCATTTCTTCTGCATTTTCATATTTTTGGGAATACAGTCTCTTGTAGTAATCCCTGACAATTTTCTGTATTTCATCTTTGTCAGTGGTTATGGACCAGTTGTCTTTCATTGTCCATACTGTGTTAGATTTTTCCTTTTTCTTTTTTGATGAGGTTAGCCAGCAGGGTGTCTATTTTATTAATCCTTTCAAAGAACCAGCACTTAGTCTTATTTTTTGAATTATCTCTTTGGATTCTAGTTGATATATTTCTCCCTTTATTTTTGTAATTTCCTTTTGGGTGTTACTTTTAGGATTGATTTTTTGTTGGATTTCTAGTGTCTTAAGATGCATCATTAGGTCATTTATTTGGCTCTTCTTTATTGATAAAGGCACTTAATGCTATAAACTTCCCTCTTAAAACTACCTTTGCTGTATCCCATATGTTTTGGCATGATGTGTTTTCATCATGATTTGATTGTAGGAATTTTTTAAATTCCAATTTGATTTCATCAACAATCCATTGGTCATCCAGCAGTGTATTATTCAGTCTCCAGGAGTTTTTAAAGTTTCTGGAATCATTCTTGCTCTTGAGCTCCAATTTTATCCCATTATGATCTGATATGGAACAGGGGATAATTTCTACCTTTTTTATTTTTTGAGGGAATTCTTATGGACTATCTTAGAAAAGCCTGCAGCTGTAGCCCTGTGGCATCCAATCCCGTCAGATCTCAGAAGCTAAGCAGAGTCAGGCCTGGTTAGTACCTGGATGGGATTCCGCCTAGGAACACCAGAAGCTGTAGGCTTGGGAGAAGGACCTGGCAACCCCCTCCCAAAAATCAATCTGCCATTGAAAACCCTATGAATAGCAAAGAAGCACTGACAATAGTGTTTCCCCTGTTGTACAGAGGGTCGCTATGAGTTGAATACTGACTTGACGGAACCTAACAACAACAACAACAACATCTTAGAAAACGTACCATGTTGAGCTGAGAAGAATGTGTATTCCTCATCGTGTGGATGAAATATTCTGTATATATCTGTGAGATCCAACTGGTTTAGGGTAGAGATTAGATTTGATGTTTCTCTGTTGATTTTTCATTTTAATGACTTTTCTCTTGATATAAGTGGGGTATTGAAGTCTCCCATTATTATTGATTCCGGTCCAATAAAGTTCTTTATATTCCATAAGGTTTGTCTTATAAAGCTAGGTGCCCCTATGTTTGGGGCATAAATATTTAAGGAGCATTATTGATTCTTGATTGATTGTTCCTTGTATTAAAATGTAATGTCCTCCTTTGTCTCTTCTCATTATTTTTGGAATGAAATTTAATCTATCTGAAATTAGAATTGCGACACCTATTTTCTTTTGTTTCTCCCCGCTAGGTATACATTTTTCCAGCCCTTAACTCTCAGTTTATTCCAGTCTTTGTGAGTTAGATGAGTTTCTTGAATACCACATATTGATGGTTTGTGTTTTTTCATCCAGTTAGCCAGCCTCTGTCTCTTAATTGGTGAGTTAAGACCATTAACATTAATAGTTATTATTGAGTAGCATTTATTTTTATATATCCAATCATTATCTGTTATTAATTTATGAATCATGTTTGCTTTGGTCCTTTCTTGGGTTGCACTCATCTCAGCTAACCATTTCTTTGATTTCCTTGATGGGGTTGTCTTAGCTCTCCTGGATATGGTAATTGATTTACAATCCTCTCCAGTGCTGATTTGGTGGTTGCATATTGTTTAAAAGCTTAAATATCATTAAATGTCTTATGTTGTTGTTGTTGTTGTTAGGTGCTGTCGAGTCGGTATCCGACTCATAGCCACCCTCATAGGGTTTTCAATGGCTGACTATTTCGGGATTGCCTTGGGAGTGGATTGCCAGGTCCTTCTCCCATTTTTGCGGTGCTGGGAATTGAACTCGGGTCCTCAGAGACTGCAGCGCAGCGCTCTACCCACTGAGCCAAATCCCAGCCCTAAATGTCTTATACTCCTCATCTATTATCAAAGATAATTTTGCTGGATATATTAGTCTTGGCTGGAGGTTATTTTTTCTTTCTTTCTTTCTTTATTTTTAGGACTGGAATCACCTACATCCATTCCTTTCTAGCTTTCAACGTTGATATGGAGAAGTCTGCAGTAATTTTAATAGGTTTTGCTTTATAAGTAATAAGGGGTTTCTGTCTTGCTGCTTGCAGGATAGCTTCCCTGGTCTCTAACGACAGCATACGAGCGATGTCGTGTATTGAGGATGATCTACTTAAGTCAGCCTTCAAAGGAGTCCTGAATGTCTCAGTGGTGTATATATCCATTTCCTGTACTATCTTTCGGAAGTTTTCCTTGAGGATATCATTTACTAGATTTTGAAGGCCTCTGGTGGATCTTTCTTCTCCTTCAGGGAGGCCCTGAATTCTTAAGTTTCATTTTTTTTCATTCTCTCTGAGTTCTCCTGGAAATCTTTTTTAAATACCCTTATCATTGATTCCATTTCTGACGGTATTTAAGTTCATTTATGGCATCCTCAGAATCAGAAATCTATAGCTCAGATTCATCCAGTCTCGAAGAGGATTCTTCAGCCAAATTCAATTTGGTTAACTTGGATTGAGTTTCAATTGAGAGTTGCTTGGTGACAGAAGAGGGGGAAAGAGGAGGTAGAGGACAGAGGCTAATAGAAATAACTGTCAAAATTTAAATTAAGGTTAAGACTTAAGGGTAATATAATTTAAACAAAGACACATATATAGCTTAAGAAGAAGAGAAGGAGAATAGAAAAAGGGAAGAGAGTAAAAGAAGAAAGGAAGAAAAATAGAAAGAAAAAAAACTAAGGCATATACACTCCCACACACATATAAAAACACTTGTAGCCAGGTGTGGTGGTGCATGCCTGCAATCCCAGTGGCTTGGGGGGTGGAGGCAGGATGATTGCAAGCCCAAGATCAGAGGCAGTCTGTGCAACCCAGTGAGACCCTGTCTCAAAAAGTAAAAAATATGGGCTGGGGGCACAGTGCAGCAGTCCAGTACGTACAAAGCAAGCAGGCGCAAGACCCTGGGTTCAAACCCTGTACAAAAACAAAAACAAAAACAAACAAACAAAAAACACCCTTGTATGTTCTTGCAGGTGGAATCTGAACTGTGGACACCCAGTTCCACTGGGTGAAGTCAATACTGCAGGAAGCAGTGCTCCCTACAGAACTCAGGGTGGCAGTGTTTTCACACAATCCACAGAAGCAGTCTGGCTCAGTGTATAGAGCTTTTGCCGATTGAGTAGATATGGTGGACCACCCCACAATGTCCTGGGTTTAAGTGGGACACTTAGTGCCCAAAGAGACTGTTCCATGAAATATTCTGTGTCTATTGTATTGTTTGAGAGGCAGTGGAACCTGTGGGATCCTCCCTGGAATTCTCCCTGTCCCATGTAGTTCAGGCGCCAATTCCCCAAATCAGAGATTTCCGCCCCAAATCCTACAGCATGGAGGCAATATGGCTGCTATCATGGATTTTTTTATTGCAGGGCTTTCCACCCACTTGGGAGACCACTTGGGAGGACCATATCCTCTTGTGGGTGGGATGATATCCAACCTCCCTGGAGGGAATCGGCAGCAGGTCTGTCTGTGTGCAGCTATCACTCTTGAAACTGCTCTAATTATGACTAATTGTGCCACTAGGCTCTGCTGAAAAAGAGCACTCTGTCTGCGTGGGGCTCAGTCGCCTCCATAGACTTCAGCCTACTCCACAGTGCAGTGGGATGACTTAGGATCACCTCTGGTATGTCTGGGATCCAGGTGTATGTGTACCCATATGTCTGTGGAGATTGTGTCTGCACAACTGTCCCGCCACAACAGGAGGGAGGGAGCCGCGTCT
This sequence comes from Pedetes capensis, assembly GCA_007922755.1. Classification (NCBI taxonomy): domain Eukaryota; kingdom Metazoa; phylum Chordata; class Mammalia; order Rodentia; family Pedetidae; genus Pedetes; species Pedetes capensis. Next base: position 24,111 of record VMDO01021443.1, on the reverse strand, counting down.
CAGCTCTGGATATGTACTGGTGGCACTGGTTTCCCATTTCCCTCCACGATCACTCCCCGTACCCTCGCGTATCCACTCTCATGGATCTGATCCCTATTTTCTTGCCTGAGGGTCCTACAACAGCCCAGCATCTCAGGCTGCTGGATGTGTGTCACTATGGATGGCGATTCCGTGTGCCACCTCAAACTGACTCACCCGAAACTTGTAGTTTGTGTCCAGTGGGCAGGGTGACAGTGTGATGTCAAGGTTGCACTCCGTGTTGGGTCCTGCCCCTGTGGGTGTGTGTGCAAAGTCCCATCTGAGTCTCCGGGATTCTATCTGCCATCTGTGTGATGGTGAAATGGCGGAATGGCGGTCTAGCATCTGTCCCCTGTGTAGCTCCTCCGAAGCCAAATCCTCGATTTCAGTGTTCATCCAGCTATCCTCTATCTCCCAATCTAAACTATCACTCTTTCTATCTATTCAATGTGAGTTCCAAACCTCTAATCAAGGCTTCTCTCTACTCCCGACAGAAGGCGTGCGTTATCTGTCCACCATCTTGCCCAAGGTAAAAATTCTTAAGTTAATATATTGGAATTTAAATCAATTGCTCAGTACAGAGGTTTCCCAGAAAACTAAAAATAGGGCTACCATATGATCCAGCTATACTACTTCTCAGTGTACACCTTAAGGAGTCTATGTCAACACACCACAGAGATACCTGTACTTCCACGTTCATTGCAGTTAGTTCACAAAACCAAGATGTAGAATCAGCCCAGATGTCCATCAGCAGATGAATGGATAAAGAAAATGTGTTATATATATAAGATGGACTTCTATTCATCCATAAAAAAGATTGAAATTATTTAATTTGCAAGAAAATGGATGAACTAGAGATCAACATATTAAGCGAAGTAAGCCAGACTCAGAAAGACAAATGCTGCTGTTCTCTCTTCAATCTAGCAGAAGCTAGATTGGAAAACAAAACAAAACAAAGCAAAACATAAATATGAGACTTGAAAATAAAAGGGGGTTTACCTGCAGGGGGAGCAAGAGAAGGGAAGCAGCAACAAGGGGTAGGTGAAGAGGGAATGAATATGAGCAAAATACACAATATAATTGTGTGAAATTGTATGAAATGTCATTATGAAATCCACTATATCATAAGCTAATTTAAAATACAAATGTTAAAAAATATAATCTTTTCCAATATTAAAACTTCAATCTCTCATGCAGTGTAAAAATCTCTTGCCCACTCCATAGTGGGACAGAGAGGAAGAGATGAGATTCTGAAATGTCTTTACTTATGTGGTTATAATTTAGCCTTAATACCACATGAGTGTGGCAAATGATACTCAAATAGCATTTTCTTTGACACTGTGGGTGAAGACTCCCAGGAGAAAACAGTGAACTAGCAGAACAGTGTCTAGGTCTTGATGCATTTCATCTGAGGTCTATAAGAATGCCTTGTCGGAAGGATCCGGAGAGAATTCTGAGAAGTCTGGGGCTCCCTAAAGTCTGGACATTTGGAAAAACTGTACAAGGATAAGGAAGTGGTTGTGCAACAGGAATGTATCCAGAGCATGAGCTGCTCAGATTTTTCTGCTTCCAGTGCACCATTGTCGACCTCCATTCTGAAGAGGAGGACCAAATAGAAGTTATCTGTGGAGCAAAAGTAGTTTTTTTTTCAGCTGGCCAGGGAACAAGGAACAGAGAGGACCAAGCAGAAACTTCTTCAGTGCGTTTTCAAGACATGCCATGTGCAGATAGAATTCTAAGCCAGCCAAGTCAAGCCCTTTCTCTTCTCCTTGAAGATGCTGTTTTCAAGTTAAACCTAAAGGAAATGTCAGTGGGGTCTTGAAGAATAGTCTGAACATATTGAGTTACTCTTTCCCATCCCTGCTCTCACTCTGGCTTCTTCCTGCAGACAAGACTGCTCATGACATTACAGATAAATCATAGATATTTTTCCAGGAAAGAATAAGAGAGAAATATCTACTCATTAAAGAAAATCACTTGGTTGAGCATTGGGCAAAGCCCTCTTTTGAAAGGTGCTACTCTACAAGGGAACAGAAGCATACCTAAGGTCATAGAAAGCACATGAATGACAGATTAGTAGGCAAAGTGGTTCCCTAAATCTCTAAGGCAACCACCATTTTTGTTGTTGACTTTGCTTGCTTACTTTGGAGCTAAATACATGAAGACAGAACATGACTGATTGCTTTATTTCCTCCTCTTCAATAATAAAAGAATCCTATTTTGTAAATGTTAGGTGCCAATGAGTCAGGTACAACTCATAGTAACCATCATAGGGTATTCAGTGGCTGATTGTTTTGGCATTGCTTTAGGAGTAGATTGCCAACAACAACAATTTTATAAACAGAAGTGCATTATGGGCTACTGTAGAGAAAGAGTGGCCAAAGGAGATTTGAGACAGAGTTGGAAAATAAACTATTGCCTTACAGTGCCTGGAGTTTAAGGAAGAGGCAGAATCATCCTTTTGTTTCCTTCTTGTTTTCCTTTAATCTACAGTAACATTCACAATCCAGGGTAAGAGATGTAAACACAGAGCAGAGTGGCTTTTAGAGAATTAGTTCTGTTCGTATGGAGAAATATGAAAAGCACCATTCATTTCTAGCAGCAGAGCAGTAGAGCCAATGTGTGGAGGAAAAGCTTGGCTCCTCCATTTGGAGTGTGCATCTAAAGCTTATTTTCCATTCACTGCTGTAATTGCTAGGACCAAAGTAGTTCAACAGGTAAATGCACATTCTGAACCTTGGAAAAGGCTCCTGAACTCATCCCAGGCTACAACAGAAGCACAATGAAGGGTAGATGGAAAGCAGTTTATTCTTCACCAAACATTAAGAGAGTGGGAAAGAAACTAATTATACTAGTTTTAGTTGAAAAGTGTTAGTTTACCATAGCATTTGAAAAAGATATTTCATGGAACCAGAGAAGGATGCTAAAATTGAGAAAGGATTTTTGTGGTTAAATGTATTCACCAAAAAAGCTCAAATACGCTAATTACTAACATTCTATTGGCCTTGTTATTAAATTAACTAGACACCCTAATACTCAGCTGAGGTGGACTATTTACTTCATTTCTGTGGAAAAATGTAAAAATAGTTCATATTCAGTTTTATCTTTAAGAATATCACAATGTTTTCTTGGATAGTATTTTAAGAGGGAAATATGCATTTTCCACCACAAGAGGGCAGCAGCATTATGTTTTTAATCAAATACCTCAAAGCTCAATATTGGTTCTAAAAATCATAATTACAGTGCAACAATGACTTGTCTTTCTCCAAATAGCTCTTATAAATTCCGATAGTGTTTTATGAGTAACATTATTTTTAAAGTAAGTGCTTGGACTATAGGTCTTTACAAATGAGACTACTTTAAAAGTATAATAATTTTAGTGAGTGATTTAAAAATTCCTGATCTGGGGCTATTTCTAAAAAATTCTTTAAATTTCGTTTTTAAATATCATAACATTAAAATTATATGAGTGACCTTTTCAATAATACTGAAGGCTGTTTAAGAAAACACCTATACTTGGTAAAGGATGAAATTTGTTATGGTTAATGAGTTTGTGTATTTTTCAAATTGGACATAATTAAAATAAGGAAACTAGGATGCGTGAAAATATACAATGAATAACCCTAATTTAATGTAGAAAATAATTGGATATTTTTCTGTTGCTGAATTTATATTGTTTTCTGTGTTTAGGATGTAGAAACATTTCAATAATTGTATTTAGCCACCAGGTGGCGCTGCCCGTTCAAACAATGAAGTAGAAAAGAGAAAAATTGAAGATCCAAGAATTATATATATATAAAACATGCTGATATACTCATCAGATTTTTTGAAAGCATACATTGAATTTCATTGCTGTGGGAGAGGCCTTTGAAAAAATTTATTAGAAAAATCTAGGGGAGGAAAATGCAGTGTTCAGAGCAGATACTTTATAGAATGACATGAAATTCATTTAACAGTGAAACTTAACCATGGATGCTGACCTTTTCACAAAAGAACAGAATAGCCTATTCTAGCAAAATCTCAGCCCATGAAAGCTACTTATTTTTATCCATGAAATTGTTCCTTTTGTTTCTCAGGCAATGGAAAACAATCACATTTTGTTACCTGGCCACTTAGTTAAGGAAAAGAAAATTGTACCCTAATTCAACAAAAGGTGGAGAAATCAAATAAATCACATATTCTCTGAGTTATCTGTAGATGCTGAAGTAATTATACATGTGGAAAAGCCAAACTTCATCCCTAGTCACTCATTCACCAAAAATAGTTCCATTTAAATTTGGGAGGATAAGTCACATAATTATAGATATCCTATTATACCACAAATGAATTGTGAATATGTTTAACCATTTTGCAATAAAATTTATTTCACAATGATTACTTTTTACAGATGATCAAATTCATTACAAGCATGAACACAGTTGTAGATTTATCATGAATCATTGTCAAGCTTGTAGGAAAGAATAACTAACACTTTTGAATTCCATAGGGATGGTAGGAATTTATTTTTTTCCTATCTAATTGTTAAAATAACCCTTTGCAGTATTATTACCTCCTTTCTTAGCTTTGAAGAAAGAAGCAGGATTTGAATTCAGTTTTGATCCTGCAAGCCATACCCTTCTTGTGTTGATAAAAATCTACAGAAAGACAAGTGCCACTACCATTCCCTCTTATGCCTTTAGCAAGATTGCTAAATAATCTTTGCCTCTGAACCCAGGTAGAGCCTCACATTTCTCAACTCAGCATTCCAGACAAGCCCTCCCAATTAATGATAGATAGTTATGATAAAACCTATTTTCCATCCTGGCCTTTTCAGTCACATCATTTCCAAGAAGACACTCTTTTTTCAAAATTTTGTAAAGCCCTAGAAGCAATCAGGAGCTGTGAAATAATAAGTGCTCACAAAAGTCAAGATACTTGATTTTAGTTTATGAAAAATTGAGCAAGTACATATCTTTTTGTAGACATCATATTGGCATGCTGCTTCATTAATTTCCTATATAGGATCATATAGGCCCTGACATATGTTGTTAATACTTGAATGCTTGATTATCCAATTAAACAATGGAGTAATAGTAGCTTATATATATATATATATATATATA
>VMDO01021443.1:0-18891 GCA_007922755.1 Pedetes capensis | reverse complement strand
ATGCACCACCGCGCCCAGACAATAATAGCTAATATTTAATGAGCCTGTAGCTATGCCACTGTGGCTACAGATCCTGTCAGATCTCAGAAGCTAAGCAGGGTTGGGCCTGGTTAGGATTTGGATGGAAGACTGCCTGGGAACACCAGGTGCTGTAGGCTTGGGAGAAGGATTTGGCAATCCACTCCCAAGAAAATAATCTGCCATTGAAAACCCTAAGAATAGCAGAGAAACACTGACAATAGTGTCCTCTTGTATGTAGGGTCACTATGAGTGGGACACTGACTCCATGGGCACCTAACAAGAATATTTAATGAGTCCTCAGCCCTCAGTCTATCATCTCTTGTTCTAAGTGCTTTCTATGTGTCCCCACAACAAGTCCATGAGATAATTATTATTATCATATCCATTTTATAGAGAAGGAAATTAAGGCAAAAATTTACACATAGTACCCCCAAAATCTAGGCATTTTGTGACAAATTTGGGTCAATGTTAGGAAGACTACGGGCTTGGATAATTTTCTCAATTTTTCACTGGATAATTTATTTATCCTGACTCAGTTAAATGAAAGTAAGAAGTGTGCCAATTGCTAATTTACTATTTATTTATTATTATTATATTATATTATTACATATTATTATTATGTACTGTTTTTCAGCTACAAACTCACCTTTACATACTTTGCTTAGTGATGCTGGGGATGGGAATGTGCTCATCACTTTGCTTTGCTGGCTGTTCCCTTTTATGCTCTGTCTATGAGGTTGCTGGAGGATAAAAGAGGAGTAAGAGCTTGCTTCAGTGAGTTTGCAGTTCCCATGAGCTGCCCCCTTGTGACATTCCTTCACTTCAGCAGGACCAGTTGCTTCTTATAGCAGCAGCCAATTTCAACCTTGAGTCTGCTCAACGTTTCCCAGTGCTTGCAGAAGCAGCCTCATTTGGCTCTCTCTCAGACATACCCTCACCAGCTGAGCACTCCTGTGCCTTCCTCAGATGTCTGAATCTCAGCTTCTTGGGGCCCTTTTGCCAAGCTTCTGTGTTTGATAAGTTCAACTACTTCCCTTTGCTCCTCCAGCCGTAGAGGTGATAGCTCTTCCTACAGTTACTACCTCTGTGAGAATGTGTTGCTTATTAGGTTAGCAAGCATTATAGAATGAATTGTGTCTTCCTCTAAATGTTGAAATTCTAATGTCTACAACCTGTGAATATGATCTTATTAGAAAATAGAGGCCTAGCAGATAATCTAGTTGAAATGGGATCATTGTCGTGGCTCTAGGCTGAGGTTTAGCTCAATTGGTAGAGTGCTGCTCTGCATGCTCTGAGGCCCCAGATTCAATTTCCAGCACTGCAGAAATGGGAGAAGAATCTGGCAGCCCACTCCTGAAACAATCGTGAAACAATCAACCATTGAAAACTCCATAAATAGCAGAGAAGCACTGACATAGTGCCAGGCATGGCACAGTGTTGGGTAGTGTTTTGTTCTGTTGTAATAAGGTCACTTTGAGTCAGACTTGATGGCACCTAATCACCACAACAACAATGGTGGCTCCTAATCCAATACCACTATAATCCTAATCCAATATCCCTATAAAAATGGGACATTTGAATACCAAGAAAGGTGTGCTTTCAGGAGAGGTCATGGGAAAATGATGGTAGAGATCAGGGTGATATATCTGCAAGCCAACGAATACTGAAGACTGTGGCAAACCACCAGAAGCTGGGAGGGAGGTAGAGGCAGGATTCTCCCTCACAGTCCTCAAAAGAAGCACTACTGACATCTTGATCTAGGATATCTAACTTCTAGCACTATTGTTATTAATTTATTGTAAGACAATAAATTTCTGTTGCTTAAGCTGTCTGATTCATCGTACTTTGTTATAGCAGACCTCACAGATGAATACATCTCCTTAAGAGCTTTATTTCTAGTTGATTTTTTTAAAACTATTTTTTCTGTTAAATAAATGGTGTGACTTTATTCTCCTAGCAGGATCCTGAATGTTATAAAAACAGAGATTGATGAAACCTGTTTCTATTGTGATAAGCATAGAGGTCATCCTGGTTACATTAGGCCATGTGATGATTTGTTTAGCATTATGGTTACTCTGTAGTTTTGTGAGTTTTCTAAGTAAAGATTTTCATGTATCCAATCACGACTCCTTCAGTGGAAACCTCCCCTTTCAGTGGCCATTAGACAGGCACTTCAAATATTCCTCTTGTAGAAGCTTATAAATCATCCCTTTAAAAATTTAGTTCAGGATGTTGACCAAGGTCAAGCTCTACCTCACTAATCTATGGAATCAACTCCTCCTTCCTTGAAAATTAAAACTCTCTTTTCCAAACTTTTAGTATTTGTCTTAGTCTCTAACAGTGCTGAGAATTTACAAAGAAGGGTCTGACAAGCTGAAGATAGACTCTCTGAGAACCTTGGGATGTGGGCCATCCAAAACAAAACTTTCACTTGAAAGCACAAGGTACCCTCTAGAAAATGCTTCATTATCCTGGACAAATTGAGTTTTTCCCTGTGGTTTTTGTCATTTATTACCAAGACTTTAATTACATCATGCCATTTTCATATTGTGTTCCAATAAAATGTAAAAGTTCTTTTCTTTGGCTTTAATATTTTTAATAATCTTCATTGTGCATTAACTTCCACAATTACTAACAAAATCCCTTCAAATCTGGGCCACCTTCTTTAATATGACTTTGGTCACCTATATCACTCTCTTTTAAAAACTGATACTCTAAAACCTGAGGTTTTCAGGAAGCACTCTGTGTAAGGATTTTACAAGTGATGTATCCCACTCTTTTCAGTTTCTTGCTCAAATATAGCATTACTACTCAAGATCTAGTTTTAAGACTAATTTTTTTAAACAATTTTGTGAGGTATGTGGTGTAACCATAACCATTTCTTTAGCCTCTGCTTGCATAGGTGTTATACTAAGACAGTAATTCTGATACTGATAGACCCCTTGGACAGCAGCATCCCAGAAATAATTCATGCAAACCCTTGTAATTAGCCAATTGGAATGAATCTAAAAATAACATGAGTTGATTGGGAACCCTGGAAAGGATGATTGCAGGGAAGTAATGTTCATCTCATTAGAAGGAATTTTAAACATTTCCCAGGTGGCATGAATTGTCACTATACTCCCCCAATTACAAGTTCCAAATTTTCAAGGCCAGCAAAATAATTTCTCCTGGAGAATTCTCCATATTTCCAAGGCGTAAATAATGATAATAATTCATGAAGTATGAAAACTTTACTTAGAAAAGTCACTTACAAAACTACAGAATAACCATAGTGCACCATTGCGGAGAAGTTTCTTCTTAATTCTGAAAAGACTTCCTTGGATAGAAAATAACCATGATGTGCATTTTCCTTATCAAAGGTGAAAAATTCTATATCTTCTCTGAAGAGAAGCATACCTGTGTCCTGATAGGTGGGCAAGCTTTAGTTTTTAAAAAGTCATAATTTGAAGTTAACATAAAGCAGATCTTCACTTAGGAGTTGTTACATCTATTTTTGGATAGTTACATCAAACAATTATATGACCTGAAGTAGGCTGTTTCCCACCTTCCCTTCCCTTCCATGATTCTCTTTGCATTATAATGATCACAGTGCATTCTGGAAGAGTAGCCAAGTGCTGACCAGTTAAAGTGCTAAGCACTTTCAACCCAGGAAGACAGATATCTCATATTTTCTCTCATATGTGGATGCTGGGGCTGGGATTTTACTCAGTAAATTGCTGCTCTGTACTCTCTGAGGATCTAGGTTCAATCCTCAGGACCATGAAAATGGGAGAAGGACGTGGCAATCCACTCCCAAAGCAATTCCAAAACAATCAGCCACTGAAAACCCTATGAGGGTCACTATGAATTTCAGGTGACTCCATGGCACCTAACAACAACAATATATATTTACAGACCTGCTACTCAAAGAAGCTATTTTTTGCAAGCTGGGGTTTAGCTCAGTTGGTAGAGTGCCTTTTTGGGGCTGCCATGGGTTTGATCCCCAGCACTGCAAAAATGGACATGGTAATCCACTCCCAAAGTAATCCCCAAACAATCAGCCATCGAAAACACTATGACAGTTGCTATGGGTTGGACACAACTCGAGGACACCTAACAACAACAGCGTGGATCCTAAGCCAGGCACAGTGATGCACACCTATAAGCCCAGCAACTTAGGAGGCAGAGGCAGGAGGATCGCACGTTCGAGACCAGAGACAGTCTATGTAATTTAGCAAGACCTTGTCTCAAAAAGTAAAAAAAAAAAAAAAAAAAAGGTGCAGCTCTGTGGTACAGCACTTGCAGGGCATGCAGGTGTGAGGCCCTGGGTTCAATTATCAGTACTTCAAAAAACCAAACCAAAACCAAAACAGAAAAAACAAAAAGCAACGTTGATGCTAGATTTTTAACATATATTAAATATTTTGATATATATGTCATGAAAATTGTTGTTGTTGTTCTTGTTAGGTGCCGTCGTGTGCGACTCATAGCGGCCCTTAAGGGTTTTCAATGGCTGATTGTTGGGATTGCCTCGGGAGTGGTTTGCCACGTCCTTCTCCCATTTTTGTGGTGCTGGGAATTGAACTCGGAACCTCAGAGACTGCAGAGCGGCGCTCCACCAACTGAGCTAAAGCCCAGCCTGTCATGAAAATAGAAGGAGGATATTTGAGTGGAGAAAGGGTAGAGGGGAGGGGGGATAAGAAATATAAATATATTTTCTATCATAGCCAAAATCTAGATTTACATATAAACAAATTTATATATCACTTTGGGTTACACTTTTATCAACTTCGAAGTTTTATGGAAACTTTTGCCTAATAGGTAGTAAAACTCAAATGCATATTTGGGTTATATTCCCTTATTTTTTCCATGTACTCTTGAAATTGCATCATTTACATTGAGATTATCCTCTCCCCCTTTATCCCTCTACATTGATTCTCCTCCCCATCCCACCTTCTGTAATCTTTGCTTCCCTTTGCTAGTTCCCTCTCTCCTTCTTTGTGCTCTTTATATTGTCCCTTCTTTGCTAAGTTTAACTGTGCATTTTTATATATCAACTTATGTATAGGATTTTTTCTTCCTTTAAATAAGATTCAGCTCCCACATATGAGTGAGAACATAAGTTGCATCATATTCTTGTGAAAGCTGGACATTGAATAAAGGAGACAGGAGAATTGATGCTTTTGAATTATGGTTCTGTAGACAAATATTGAATATACCATGAACTGCCAAAAGAACCAACAGATCCATCCTGGAAGAAATACAACCAGAGTGTCCCTTGGAAGCAAGAGTGGCTAGACTGTGCCTTACATGTTTTGGACATGTTGTCAGGAGGGACTAATCCCTGGAGAAGGACATCATGTTTGGGAGAGTGACATGTCAATAAAAAACAGAAAGACCCTCAACTAGATTGACTGATACAGCGGCTGCAACAGTGGGCTTGAACATATAAAAGACTGTGTGCCTGGCACAGAGTTGGGGAATGTTTTGTTATGTGGTACATAGAGTCACTATGAGTTGGACCAGACTCAACAGCACCTAAAAACAACAACAGTCCCTACATAGGAGCCCAGCACATAGTTGTACTCAGTAGGCATTTAATGGAATCAATTAGATCACAATCTTTCCTTGAAAGTTAACAAAAAACAAACACAAAATGCCTTATTAATAATTTAGAACTAATGAGCTAGCTAATGAAGTCACATTCATTTACTCCACTTTACAAAACAACTATTCTTTTTTTAACTCTGTGATGTTCTATATTTCTACCATTTTATAGAAATTTAATTTCAACAAATTAATTTACAGCTTATTTAATGAGTATTATTTAATGGAGCTTACATTGCATCTTTCTATAAATGAAGAAATACTTGGTAATGGAAATAAGTGTTTCCTATATAGTTTTTTCTATTTCTTTTAACATGTATTTGGACTAGTCCATTTTTTTCTTATTCTTCTAAGAGCTTAACAGCAACATACATGATACATTTAGAGTGGCATGTAATTAACACTAAATGACTATCTCAATTTGATTAATTTCTTTTCTGATGATCATAACTATTATAATATGTAGGAATCTATAGTTAAGTATTTCACAAAGGACAAATGATTTTATAGAATTCCTTATGCCATAGATGGATAAAAGATTTTGAACTGGAAAACCTGACATATATCCCTTGGTCAGTCACTTATGAATTGGAACCTGGGTAAATAATTTATTGTAGATAGTTTTCACATATGAAAAGAGGATAATAATTTCTTCACTGGATAATTAAGATGAAGTAAAATTAAGCACACAAATATATATTGTAAGCTTAAAGTCTCATATAAATATTGTTATTATTACTTAACAAGGAAATCTTTTATAAACAGTTCCCTCTCATGGTTACTAGAAAGGTGCCAATAAATAATAATCTTTCATTTACCATTGATTAATATTAACTGTGGTACCTCAATGCATAGATGAAATTGCAGGGTAAACATAATAAGATCTCAGAAGATGAAAGCCAGAGTCACAGTTTAAAGGCCTCAGAAACAGCCCATAGCATATATAGAAAAATAATCCCACAAAAAGACATGCAATTTAGAAGAGAGGCTGTTGGTGAGGGCATAGAGGAAAGAGGAGGAGATGCACAAGAGGGTAAGGGGGAAGTCATCTTTGCAATGTACAGTGAAACACATATATGGAAATGTCACAATGAAATGCATGTCAGAATGAAACACATTAAGTTGTACATTAAAAATTTCCAATTAAAAAAAAGAAACAGCTCATAGCTAGTAATTTAATGAAAAGCAATATATTGTTTTCCATTAGTACTGGGGGGTTGAACTCAGGGCTTTGCACATGCTGGGTAAGTGCCCTTCCACTGAGGCATATCCTCAGCTCTTTTTTCATTTCTTTATTTTGAGACAGGGTCTTGCTGAATTGAGAGGGCTGCCTCTGGTCTTGAACTCAAGACTTCTGCCTCAATCTGCAGAGTCACTGGGATTACAAACATGCACCACAGTGCCCTGCATGATATATTTTTAACTTTAATAAACACATGTATGAATTGCTGAGATGGCAGGCATGCATCACCATGTTCAGCTTTATATCGCCTATGGAACTATAAAAAGACAACCTAATTTTTGAAAAGGGGTGAAAGACTTGAGCCAATTTTACAGGACAAATGAGGCTGGAGAGACGGTAATCAAGTTCAGGAGAGTTTTAGTACTGGTACTTGATTCAACAGAATCCTTTCCAAAGACTGAGCCCTAAAGAAAGGAAATTCAGACTTTTTATAGGTTTTGTGTGATATGTGGCCTTAGAAGAGTAAAACATGGCTGGGACCCACACAAGAGAAAAGGAAAAACAAAAGGGTGATTACAGAAGCAGAAAAGGGGCGGTAATCAATTAGCAACCCACAGAGGAAAAGAGGGAGGTTGTGAATTCCTCTAAATGAGAACAAAAAACTAGTCATTCAATAGTTTTGTCTAGTTCAGGCACAGATGTTGGTCATCACAGCGTCTATAAGGTCTCCTTGTGGCATTTTCAGATATGTATGTAACATACTTTGATCACATTCACCCCCATTACCCTCTCTCATTCCCCTATCTCCTCCCCCTGGTCTCCATCCTCTTCCTGAATAGTCCACTTCTTCTTTAATGTCTCTTTTTAAAAAAAATCTCTATTCCCAATATGAGAGAAAATCTATGATATTTGTCTTCTTGAGTCTGGATTATTTTACTTAATAGGATGATCTCCAGTGTCACCCATTTTCCTGCAAATGACATGATGACTTTATTCCTCTTTATGGATGAATCATTTTCCACTGTGTATATATGCCACATTTTCTTTATCCATTCATCCATTGGTGGGCTCCTAGGCTGATTCCATAACTTGGCTATTATCAACAATGTCCTGGTAAACATGGATATGCAGGTATCTCTATTGTGTGCTCACTTTAATTGCTTTGGATATATAATCAGAAGTGGAGTAGCAGGATTATATGGGATTTAACAACAACAACATGGTAGTTTTACTTTTAGTTTTCTGAGGAACCTCCATACTGATTTCCATAGTGGCTGCACTAATTTGCATTCCCACCAATAGTACATAATGTTCCCCCCATCTTGCCCCTCGATCTTTGGTAGCAATTTTTTTTTCCTTATTGATATCCATTCTCACTGGGGTGAGATGGAAGAAGGCTTTTGTTATAAAGTTTAGCAAAACTTTTGCCTGTGGTAATGTAGAAAATAGAAATTATACTTGGCAAACTTGGTGATTCAGATAAACAGATTTCCAAGAGGAATGTTGAAGGTGCTTCCTGTTCCTGTCCAGCTGCCATTAACAAAATGAAAGCGAGGAGAGCTTTTGAATTGAATTTGGAAGAGATACAAAGTGTCAAGAATAGGTCTACATTTTTTGTTTGTCTTCCAGTTGCAAAGTGTTCCAGAGGAAGAAAGGTCCTGGGGTAACAACCAAATCCAAAGTGGGACAGGCTGTTAACCCACTTGGAAGTGAAAATGAACCCAGCAAAACTGAAGCTGAGTGATTTGGGGGCCAGGCCAGGAAAAGTGACATCCTCTGCCCTGGTGCTGCTCACTTACATTGTTGTTGTTGTTAGGTGCCATCCAGTCGGTATCCGACTCATAGAGACCCTCATAGGGTTTTCAATGGCTGTTTCCAGATTGTCTTGGGAGTGGATCTCCAGGCCCTTCTCCCATTTTTGCGGTGCTGGGAATTGAAGTCAGGTCCTCAGAGACTGCAGCACAGCGCTCTACCAATTGAGCTAAATCCAAGCCCTGCTCACTTACATTAGGAGCACTGAATTTCCATGTATGAACTCCACACCCTGAAGCTGCTGTGCTGGGAGAAGCAAAGAACACCTGTCGATGCCTCTGTAGGGTTCCACCTAACAGCCCCACCTGAGAGCTGAGCTGGCACTCAATCTCACCTTCCAGACACCTGAGTGAAGACACTTGCAGGTGATTTCATGTTCCAGCTTTGATTTGCCCCAGTATTTTAGTCTTAGGAGGAAAAGATCACCCCTGAATGTGGGTGGCACCATCCTATGGGCCAGGGGCCCGAATGGAATTAAAAAGGGAACAAGGAGAAAGCCCTCAGTGCTGGTATGCCCCTCTTCTCTGCTTCCTGACCTGCTGTGAAGTGAGCTGCCAGGCTCTCCAATGCTTTCTCCACCATGATGGGCTGAACCCTGCTGAACTGTAAGTCAAAACAAAACTTTCCTCCTTTAGGTTGTTCATGTCAGGTATTTTGGTCACAGTGACAAAAACCTAACTAAGACAATGCCACCCAGGTTTGGGGTGGGTTGTTGTAAGGAATAGTAGCAAAAATGATATGGAAGACAAAATTTCCATTTTATTTAAGTGATCAAGCTTGGTAGCCTAAAATGGCTCACAATATTCTCTTAATATTTGTAGGATATGTGGTAACAACTCTTTCTTTCCTATATTGGTTATTTGTATTCCTTCTTTTTAGCTTGGTTAAAGCTAGTTAAGCGTTTCTGGAATTTTTTTTACATTTTCAAGGAATGAGGTTTTGGATTTGTTAAATTTTCTATATCGTCTACTTTTTGCTTGTTTTGTGTTTGTTTTTGGTTTTGTTTTCTCTGTTGGTTTCTTGCCTTTAGTACCACTTCCTACCTGCTTACTTTGAGTTGATTTTTGTTTTCCTTCCCTAGCTTTGTGAAGTGGAACATTGAACATTTGAATTCAGATTTCCTTTTGTAATATACCCCCGTGAGGCTCTAATTTTCCGTCTAAGCACTCCTTTGTGTGTATTCTGAACCCCCAATTTTTGACATGTTATAGTTTAGTAATATTTTGTAGACAACTCCGAGTTCAATTGTATTGTAGTGAATTTTTATTTTGGCTATTTTTTATTTTTTATTTTTTTTTGAATGCTACATTTCAGGGAAAGAAGGAGAGGGGCATGTTATCACAAATGTGGTGTTGTGTTATAATGATGACTATACTTCTTGCTGTCTAATTTTCACTTAATAGTAGTTTTACCTCCATGTTGAAACCTGGTGGGGAAAATTTAAAAAATATCAAATTTTAGTGTAAAATCAGGTGAGACTAATATTGAAAGCAGGAGGATATTCTACCTTCTCATTATCAAGTCTGTCTTTAACAAGAGATAGAAAAAGCAGAACATCAGTGTTAGTGGAGACAAATGGTAGAGAACAACTGGTCCTGCAGTGTATTTGTGACATATAACACTTAATTTTCTTATTACCCAGTGTGCCCTATGTTTCAGTAGCCCCTTCAGGTGGAAGGGTACCTGTGATTACCTCCAATCAGGATATTACCAGCAATAGGAGTTCAGCTAATCACAAACTAATGCTCACAGTTTAATATTGGATCTTCTTTTCTGGCCAGTTCCTACTAAAATGATTTTAAAGCCAATGATACTTTGGTATTAGAAGGGAAAAGTCTTTAATTTATATTATCATTCCTTTAAAAATAGTCATTAATCTACAATTTTTAAGATTTCATGTTACCTATGCAAGGTTTATTTATGGTTGGATGTGGGAGGTTTGACACTTTTTAGTATTTGCCAATTATTATTTGTTTCATGTATATTACTTCCTTTATTTCTTCAATCATATAAAGAGAAAGTCTTTCCCACTTTAATTGGTGCAGTGTGGCGAGAGTGGACAAAAAGGGTAATCAAAATTAGATTAATTCCAGTGGCCCAGATAAGTAATAACAGAGGCTTGTACATTGATGATAGAAAAGAGTCCAGATCAAAATAAATAAATAATATATAGAACCAATAGCACTTGGTGATTGATTGGGGTGTAGAGTATCAGAGATGGAGATGTTGAGAACTCATTCTTGACAATGTTTCCAGGTTTGCAGACATATGTAACTTGGTCAGAGGTGGTGATGTTTACTAAAATAGAGATTGTGACAAGAGCAGTTTGAACTCTAGGAGGAGATATGGGGAGTTCAATTTTAGGAAATGGAGCACAAAATGCCCTTGAGCCATTCACATACAGGGGTTTAATGGAAAATTCTTCCTTCCCTGCTGACCACTTACCTTCTCCTATACGTTTGTTCACTTCCTACATTAGTCCATCTTGTATTGTTCTTTGCTTTAATAGGTCAATATAATGAAAATACTCTGTATATTCCCATGAAATGAAAATTACTCAGCTTGGAATAATGAGATAGATATATATGTTAGAATTCTGAGTCATACAATGATCCAAAACTCTATAGGTCAAATTGTAACAGGTCAGCTGAAAGTTACACCCATTGACCTTCCAGCTAAACTTGACCTGGGAGAGATGATTAAGGAAGAAGGGCTGGGATGCACAACCAGCTTCAACAACTTGACAGCTAGGAGGATAGTAGTGTGAGATCATCCTCTACTTACCAATAATACAACTTGAAAATGTTCCTGCACATCAAACACTGCTCTTCAAGTGGCAAACTGCTTCCCTTCTCATTCCTTCCTTATTTCAAAAGCTTCTTCTTCTTGTTGTTATGTGCCTTTCAGTCGTGTCCGACTCATAGCGACCCTTATAGGGTTTTCAATAGCACACTGTTTCCGGATTGCCTTGGGAGTGGGTTGCCATGTCCTTCTCCCATTCAAAAGCTTCTAATGGGTCATTTCTCACCCAGAGCAGAAGCTGTTCTTTTACCCTAAACTAGAGGCCCTATAGGGTCTGGCTCCTTCCCACTTCCCAATGCTCCTTCTTTCATTCAGCTCACTTGGTGTACATAGGCTTTCTCAATGACCCTCAAATAAACCAGGTTTGCCCCAGTTTCAGGACCCTTGCACTTTCTATTTCCTCTACTTAGAACACCTCCCCTCCTGCACTGCTCACTCCTACGCCTGCACTTCACATCTTCCTCAAATGTCCCTCATAAGAGAGGGCTTTCTAATGATCTCTGTAAATCAGTACCCCTTATAATTTTTCTCTCCTCTCATGCACTTGTCTTCATATTACACATCACCACTGATGTATATTTACTTACTGGTTCATTCTTTTCCCTCTTGCCATACATCTCTATATGGCAAGTAAGCACCTTTAGGGCAAGGATTTGTTTTGCACTTCTAGTGCATAGAACAAATCTTGGCACATAGTGGGCACTCAATATGTATTTGTTGAATGAGCAGGTAGATTCTTGAAAACACCAGGGTAAAGGTGACAGGTAACCTAAGAACTACTACATGCTTGTTCTGAATTTTAGAATGTTCTGTGTGTTGTGTTTGTTGTTGTTAGGTGCCGTGGAGTCAGTATCCGACTCATAGCGACCCTCTGTACAACAGGGGAAACACTATTGTCAGTGCTTCTCTGCTATTCATAGGGTTTTCAATGGCAGATTGATTTTTGGGAGGGGGTTGCCAGGTCCTTCTCCCAAGCCTACAGCTTCTGGTGTTCCCAGGCAGAATCCCATCCAGGTACTAACCAGGCCTGACCCTGCTTAGCTTCTGAGATCTGATGGGATCGGATGCCACAGGGCTACAGCTGCAGGCGTGTGTTGTGTTAGTCATTTTCATATAAAAGTTTCATTCTTGATGTAATCATTCATTTGTTAATTTCTTGTTGGACTTTATGTCCTAAGTTTTATTGATTTACTTTTGGTCAGTGCTAGAACAGTTTGTGAGTCTTTGTTCTGAAACAATAGTCATGCCTTTTATTTATTCAGTCACTGATTTCTCCAACTTATATCCTTCCTGTCTCTAATACAGATTCCTCATTGATCTGTTTGCCATAACATGAAGATAAAAATCCACTAATTCATTTAAAGAAACTGGTCACTTGGAAAAATCTGTCACTTGGTTTGCGTAATTCTACTAAAAAGCAGCAGATGTTGCTATTGCAACAACATCCTAATTCTTAATCTACACATGCTCTAAGATGCACAATAATAACATTGCCAGAGGAAAATTCAAAATTTTCAGAAGTGATGTTATCACTTTCTGGGTTTTAGTCACTTCAGACCAGGGAAAGGGACATGCTTAGTTCTGTTTCTTGTTCATCAAGGTGATTGCCTAAGGTGTAGGTCTCACAGAAAGGATATGCCCAGAGCAAGTATGTCCTTTTTTATTGATATCATTGCCACAGGAGTGGGTTAGTTATAACAGTGAGACTGATCCTTTCTTTTTTGCTCTTGTCTTATCTTGCCCTTTCACTTTTTATGATGGGATGATGCAACAAAAAGACCCCAGCAGATGTCAGTGTCATGTTTGTGGACTTCCCAGCTTCCAGAGCCCTGAGCCAAATAAATCTCTATTTACAAATTACCAGCCAGAAGTGGAAGTGCACTTCTGTAATCCCAGCACGTGGGAGGCAGAGGCAGGAGGATTGCCAGTTTGAGGCCAGCCTTGGGTATGTAGTGAGATTCTATCTCAAGAAAATTTTATCCAGTGTCAGGTATTCTGTTATAGCATCAGAACGTGCACAAATGCATACAGTTACAGATAAAAATATTTGTGAATTTTGCATTCAAATGTAGAGAATATGGGGAACACTGTAAAATATATGGTCTCTGCAAATAGTCAAGCTGAAGTTTTTATCCTGGACTCATTGCTTTCTAACTATTTGACTTTTGGCAAAGTACTTAGCTTCTTTGACACTCAGTGTCCTCTTTTATTAAATATCAGTGAGGAGGCTCATTTTTCCCAGTGGCTGCAAATATTAAGAGATTAAAGAGCTATTACTATATTGGTTTTACCTTTTTTCATAAATATATATCATATAGAGAACTGTGTTTTAGTCCAGACTCCCCAAACTCACATTTTAAAACATGTTTGAAAATTCAGTAGGTTGAAAATGTTTTGTGAGTGTTCAGGTAGACTTAATTTTGATAGGCTTAGAAGAGTTATTATTTGTTTAAACAGAGGAATATGACATAGAAAAAAGATGCCAATGATTGAGCTTTGCTTGTTATCAGCAGCCGTGCCTAAATTATCCTGGCCAATCTGGCAAACTCAACTGTCTAGAGTATTAGACACTAGCCAAGTATTTGAAAAAGGCACAGAGGACTTGGGCATCACCAAAAGCTATAATAGAGTTCATGCATTACTTCTGTAGGAAGCCTGTGGCATTTCACAAATGTATCTAAAGTATTAAATGATCTGGTTTGTGAATTTTAAAAATGTGAAAAGCAACCAAAAATGAAAGGACAATTGAAAACCCCTAGGGATGAATATCTTGATAAAACAAAATATATGTTTCCAGATTGTGAATGAAGGAGGAAACAAAATCTAAAAATGAGGGGTAAGGAACTGCAGATCCCCATGTTTCATGGCAATTTAACCCCTAGTGGGAGAAACAACACAATATGATCACTGATATTTAGAGTGGTGACCCTCGGTTTGAGCATTGTGTAACACATTTTGGAAACAGTCAAATTTTAAAATAGAGTTGTAAGTGCTAAGCTCCATTTATCTGATAATTCACCTTGATGAAACACTTCTTTTCTGATGATACTGAATTTTAATGATTCCTGATTCATAGAAATAACACTTTCCTGAAAGGACTGCAGATTCTTAAATTACCTATTTGAACTTTCTGATTTGCTTATTTTTATATTAATCTAGTATTTACTAAGTTTATTTCATATGTGAGATGGTGGTCAGAATGCATTGAAAGATCTGATCTTTCTGTTTTTCTCCTCCTTGTGGTAAAGAAAGATATCAGTGCAGCTACAATTTATGCAAGGCTCTGCAGTATTTCTGTGTGCTTTGGGACTTGGGACAACATCTTAGGGCAAGCTGAAAGAGCACAAATTAACTACCAAATCTCATTATCCCTCACCTTCTCCTTCATAATTGATGCAACAAATGAGAAAATGTAAATGTAGCATATTGCAAATCTATGGCTTATAAGAAATACACAAAGAGATGAGGGAAATAAATATTTACTCAATGAAAACCAATGTAAATGGGCATTTTTTTTCTAGGAGGATATTATTAAAGGCAGATGATAAATAACTTTTTCATAAAAATGTATGAGAAATGCTAAGCCTTTTTACTACATCCCAATGCTCTGTTTCAAATATTTGGAATGATGCACTGGAAATGCATAATTCTGATATCAAAGGCTAAGTGTACTCCAAGAAGAATTCTATCTAGGTGACATGTGAAAATATAATCCAAATTTAGCTTGAGAATTTTATCTTCATT
Organism: Pedetes capensis; assembly: GCA_007922755.1. Taxonomy (NCBI): domain Eukaryota; kingdom Metazoa; phylum Chordata; class Mammalia; order Rodentia; family Pedetidae; genus Pedetes; species Pedetes capensis. The sequence continues at coordinate 3,740 of VMDO01021443.1, read as the reverse complement.
CTTTTCCTATACTTAATGGTGTGTTCTAAATTTATGGAGGGTTCCAGAACAGACTCAAACTCATTTATTCATCAGTGCTTAGAAATATATTTGTCACAGCTGGCCCTTCTCCTTTGTTGATTTTTTACTTTCTTTAAAGTGCTTTTGTGGTTAGAGCTGTATTCTTTTGAAATATATATTTTTTCATGGCCACAAACTGAAGGGGGATTGTGTCATTGAGCCAGCATTTTATAAACAAAGAATTGACTTCAGCAGGAAGGTGTCAGATGTGGGGAGAAACCATGGAAATGCTGAACCATTTTCTCAGTGCTTTCACCAAAGAAACTCTGAATCCCAAAACTGGACCTTCTCAGTGGGTGCTTGTTCATAATCCAGTGATCTCCAGATGTGTGGAGATCCTTGTGGCTATTTCATTCAGAACCCGTTCTGCACTATGCTGGAAATTTATTGATTACATGCTTTGTGGTGGTGAAGATTGAACTCTGGACCTCAGAGAGGGCAGACCAGCACTCTACCAACTGAGCTATTCTACTCTGCATCTGATTTTGTAGCCATTTAAAACTATTGAAAGAGTGAGATTTTGATTTAAGGATATACAATAATTACCTTTCCAGTCATCTGGTGACAAAGTTGAGATTTTGTGTGATTGCAATGCCCATGGTCTTTCCACAGATATCATCTAACTCCTTATAATATCAAACTGCTTCCAAATTGAACTCCAATTCTTTACTTGCCAAAAACATAAAAAGTTAATACTAATTAAAATTTCCAGAAATACTGCCAATATAATTTGGCCTCAGCACAAAATAACATTTATCATTACTAACCTTCATTCCAAAAGAAATTTAGAAAATAAAAAATTAGATCTGATTTCTGTATAATTTTTAAAAAATATCTACTCTTGGATATGTTAGAAATATCCCTTTTTATTCTAACATTATAATTCTTCCAAATCTAATTTTAAGATCTATGAAGATTTGAAAAATAATTTAATTAAAGCAATTATTCTTTAACATAGAAATGAATATTCACATTTCTCTAATGTCCAATTTCAGAGAGCTAGCTAGGTTATGAACTTTTGAGTGAGTACAAATACACTTCTTTTCTTCCATGCTTCCACTACACTTCAGACAAGTCTGCTTATTTTTTTTCCCAACTGTTTCACCTTTTTAAAAACCATTACAAAGCTATTCCGCCAGAGGGCACTATGATCATTTCAGTGGACTTCAGCCAAGTAGAATTTTGCAGAAAATAGGACAGATGAACTCAAATCCTGTTAAATAACCAGAGAGTAATGCCTCATTTACTTCTAATTTTCTTTCTTTTCCTATCATTCTAAAGGGAAAACACACACACACACACACACACACACACACACACACACAGAGAGAGAGAGAGAGAGAGAGAGAGAGAGAGAGAGAGAGAGAGAGAGAGGAGATCACATCATATGGGAAGCCTACAGTAATGAAAAGAGGCATTTTTTTTCAGAATAGTAGTGAAAGAAAGATAGATGGGGAAAAGTGTTTTAAAGGAAATGCATTACTTCAAATAATGTTAGATGTTGCTTTCTCTGAGAAAGCTTTGCTCACCAACTCTCAGGCTCTAAATCAATGTTCCTCTTAGGCTCTCCTAGCACTCCCTTATACCATTTTATTTCTCACACTGAATTGCTATTATTTACATAACTCATACACTATACAATAAGCCTCATGAGAGTCTCTGTCAGCTTTATATGTCCGTGGCTTATTAAAGTATTTGGTACTTAGTAGTTTCTCAATAAATAATATATGAAGGAAGGAAAGAGTTAATATGTGAATTAATCATTAACACAGACATGTTCTTGGGCTATTATAAGATATCTTGACAGCATTTCTGGCATAAGAAGCTAAAGTTTCTGTATAAGATGCCCTAAAAATTATTTTCAAATGCGTCACTGAGTTGTCAGGAAAGTAAGAGTGATTCCAGAAGTTCAGAAAGATAGAAGTGTGAGTCGACAGTCCACCTAGCAGCTCTTGCTGACTCCTGGTGGTCCGGGCACTTGAATTTAAATAGACCTTGCCAAAAGGGAGCAAAGATCAAATCTTGTAACTTGGAAGTTCAGATTAGAGACTTTTTTCTAAAGTCCAGATGCCTCCAGAGGAAAACAGGGGGACAAAACAAGATAGTAAAGCTACCTGTGTGTGTGTTTCCTTTTGACTTTTTGTGGAGAAGAAATTGAAAGTGTTCCTAATGTGAAAGTCATCATAATTTAGTAGTTTAAACATGAACTTAGATGACTTATGAAAGTAAGTGCAAACCTCTTCTGAATGAGAGCATTCTAAACCCGTGTAAAAGCTAAACAAAAATAAAACAACATAAAATAAGAGTCTTCTAAAGAACTTGATCTCACACTTAAAAAATCTATGTCACTAAAACTCTAGGTAATTAAACTAAACAGACCATGAATGTTGTAATTTAATGTCTAAGAAGTCAGAAGATTGAAAATAGGATACCTAAATAGGAGACTGCCAAAAATAACCTGGAAACTTTATAATAAAACAACCTGAAAGGGAAAAAGAAGTAATGATTGCTACTAGAGACTCAATGGATCAGTTGCTTCACAGATTAATGTGAGATGTGGAAAGAATTGCCGAACTAAAGATAACTCTCAAGCAAACTACTCAGCATATAGGAGACTGAAATGCACAGATGGAAAATATAGAAAGATAAAATGAGAAGAGATAATAAGCTCTAATATACATTTAATTATAGTTTCAGAAGGAAAGAAAAAGAATTATGTTGAAGAAGCAATACTTGATAAGTGAGTGGCTTACAATTTTCCAGAATTAAATGAAAATACTTTTTCTTCAGATGTTTTATTTGGCAGTAAGAGAGGGCTGAACTCAGGACCTCACATATGCAAGGCAAGTGTTCTGCCACTGATCTGCACCCCCAGCACCTTTTATATTTTTTATTCTGAGACAGGGTCTTGCTCAGTTGCACAGGCTGCCTCTGGCCTCAAACTCACCGTCCTTTTGCCTTGGTCCTCACAGTCATTGGGATTACAGAACTGCACAGAGGCATCTGGCATGTTCTTCTAATTTCAGAGAAGCTAAAATTTATGTATTCTAGACATGTTGTTAGCAGAGACCAATCCCTGGAGAAGGACATAATGTTTGGGAGAGTGGCAGGCCAATGGAAAAAGGGAAGACTCTGACATAGATGGATTGACACAGTGGTTGCAATAATGGGCTTAAACATAAAAATAATCATGCACATGGCCCAGTGTTGGGTGGTGTTTGGTTCTGTTGTATATAGGGTCACTATGAGTCAGACCTGACTCCATGGCACTTAACAACAACAACAAAAAGCACCAAGCATAATAATAATAGAAATCTCACTATACATGGACATCAAAGGCAAAGCAACAACCTTAAATGCACTGGGATAGAGGCATAGATAGAAGTGGTAAGAAGAAACTTTTCTTACAAAAGAATTATTGCTACTGATTTCTCAACAGTAGCAATTGAAATCAGGAAATGGGTGCACTAATATCTTCAAAGCCTGCAGCTATAGCCCTGTGGTATCCGATCCCGTCAGATCTCGGAAGCTAAGCAGGGTCGGGCCTGGTTAGTACCTGGATGGGAGACCGCCTGGGAACACCAGAAGCTGTAGGCTGGGAGAAGGACCTGGCAACCCCCTCCCAAAAATCAATCTGCCATTGAAAACCCTATGAACAGCAGAGAAGCACTGACAATAGT
>VMDO01021442.1:0-35376 GCA_007922755.1 Pedetes capensis | reverse complement strand
CCACACGCCCCGCCCCCGCGCCCTTGCCCCGCGCACTTGCCCCGCCCATACATGCCGCGCCCCCACCTACATGCTCCGTCACTGCGTCCCGCCCCGCCCCACATGCCCCGCCCCCGCGCGCTCGCCCCGCCCACACTCCCCGCCCCCTAGTGCTCCCCGACATGTCCCGCCCCGCGCGCGAACTCGTCCCCTCGGGCTCGCGCCGCGGCCGCGCGGCCTCCAAGCTCGGGGCCGTTTCTCGTGCCGCGCTCGCACCGGGGGCCTCGCGTACAGCGGCGCGAGGGCAAGGAGTCGAGACGAGGCAGAGGCCCCCGAGGCCTCGCGCGCCGCGTCCTCGAGCTCGCCCCCTCCACGCTGCCTCAGCGACCCCTGCCGGCCGGGCAGAGATTTGCGGCCAGGCTGGCACCCCGTGTGCGACCCCAGGAGGGGCCGCCTGTGGCCCAGGAGACAGCAACACCCCGGGAGGCGGGGAGGAGGCGCGCGCAGGGGGCGCCGTGGCTTCCACGGGCCCTCCCGCAGGTGTGCAGGGTGTGGGCTGAGAGCGGGCACGGTCAGCATCACTAGCCCTTCCGAAGCCGATCCGCGCGTCCCCTCCGCGGGATCCCGGCCGCCGGCTGCAGTCGTTTGTCCAGCGCTTCACTTTGGACACAGTGCATTCGGTCTGAGGTCCTCGCCATGTGTCCACGCCAAAGGAGGGGATTCGGGAAGTGCGGGCAAGTGTTGCCGACCTCTCCCCGTCTGGGCTTTAAGAATGTGTGTTTGTTTTCTCGTAGCTGAGTGGTAAGCCCGAGGCGCTCACAGAGGCGGACTCGTTCCCTGGAGGCCAAGCATGCCGTACACATCTGAATGTGCGTAGAGGTCACAGCAGCATGAACTCTTGAACTCCACACCTGACGCGGGACCTGCTGGCAGAGACTTGTAAAGTAGCAGAGTGAGTATAAGTCCCAGAGTGGTGTCTTAACTGTTACAGAATCTCCGAATTCATTTTCCTCTGGCTGAAGTGGTAAACATCAGGTACATAACATATTTCTTAAGAAGTAGATAACTTTTTTTTAAATCATAACCAGGTATTTGCTAACTCTCAAAAATCTCTGAAGCCAACTCTGCTACATACTGGCTGTGTGATATTGAGTTAGTTTCCTAACCTCTCTGTTTCCTGATCTGTAAAATGGAGATAAAGTAGCATTTATACATGTTTTTAGAATTAAGAAGACTTAAAACTATAGAAAAATGTCTGGTGCAAAAAAATGCTACTCATTTGATGCTTGTGAGAATCAGAAAGTGATATTCTATTTAGTGCTGACATATATTTATAAAGTGTTCAGGGGGCCAAAATCAAATATACAATTTGATTCCCATTTTATTTATTCACTTTGTTCATTTAGCAAATATTTGAATGCCTACTCTATGCTAGGCATTGTGGTAAGACCTGGGGATATAGAGATAGACAAACACAGCCCCTGTCGTTGTTGTTAGGTGCTGTTGAGTTGGCTCCAACTCATAGTGATTATGACCAACAGAATGAAACACCCCCTGGCACTGTTCCAGGCACATGATCTTTTTCATGTTTAAGTCCATTGTTGCAGACACTGTGTCAACCCATCTAGTGGAGGGTCTTCCTTTATTTCCTTGACCCAACACTCTCCAAAACATGATGTCCTTCTCCAGCGATTGATCCCTCTTGACAACATATCCAAAGACATAAGATGCGGTCTAGCCATCCTTGCTTCCAAGGAGCACTCTGGTTGCACTTCTTCTAGGACAGATCTGTTGGTTCTTCTGGCAGCCCGTGGTATATTCAATATTTCATCTCCAGCAATATAATTCAAGAGCATCAATTCTCCTATCTCTCTTGTTAAACATCCAACTTTCACAAGCAAAGGATGCAACAGAAAATACCATGGCATGAATGAGGCGCACTTTGTCTTCAATGTGACAGCTTTACTTTTCAACACTTGGAATCGGTCTTTTGCAATAACTTCCTTTGCCATTGTTGTTGTTGTTAGGTGCCGTCGAGTTGGTATCCGACTCATAGCGACCCTCATAGGGTTTTCAATGGCTGTTTCGGGATTGCCTTGGGAGTGGATTGCCAGGCCCTTCTCCCATTTATGTGGTGCTGGGAATTGAACTCAGGGCCTCAGAGACTGCAGTGCAGTGCTCTACCAACTGAGCTAAATCCCAGCCCTCCTTTGCCATTAGATCACCTAAATCATAGCACCCAGAAAATGGAAGGAAATTCACCCAAGTAGTCACCCAATAGTGGTCTTTCCTTGGATAATAGTATTATGGGATCATTTTTTCTTTTTCGTGTTTTTATATGTTTTCATAAATTGTTTCAGATCAGGTCTCACTTATGTTTCTCCAGTTAGCCACAAATTCACTATGAATCCCAGGCTGGCTTCAAACTTGCTATCCTCTTGTCTCTACCTACCCAGTGCTGTGATTACAGGCATGTGCTACCACACACGATTTTTATTTATTTATTTATCTATTTATTTATTGTGCAGCACTGGAGATTGAACCTAGGGCCTTGCACATGCTAGGCAAGCACTCCATGAGATATGTCCCCTGCCTTTGGTTTTTTTGAGACAGGATCTCCCTAGGTAGGTCTGGCTAACCTTGAACTTGCTATGTAGCCAAGACTTGTCTCAAACTTGTGATCCTCCTGCCTCTGTTTCCTGAGTACTGTGATTACCAGTATACCCCACCACACCTGGCACACTTGATTTACATTTTAAAGCTGTAAAATAACCTCCACATTCTTTGGATATTGAACTACAAAAATCCCAGCTCTGAATTTCACTGTATTGTTAATCTGATGTAGCAGAACATGTGTTCTTAATCTAGGCAGTGATTCTCAGACGTTATTGTCTATAAATAGCACCAAAGGATTTATATAGTACAAAGACCCACCCAAGTGATCTCACGTGCAGACCAGGAGTATGAATTTTTAACAAAGACCATAAATGAAGCTGCTGCAGGAAGGTGCTGAATGGACTGCATTCTGAGAAACACAATCCTACCATCTACTTAGGGCAAGCTTTAGTTGATTTTTCTAACAATGTGAAGGAAATTTATTTTTTCAATGCTAGGATTAAACTGGGATTGGAAGAAAAGTCTTAAGGGACAACCAACTCAAGTACTCCGCTATCGTTTGCTTGCAGGCATTTGATCATTGGTATCATCTGTACTTTCTGGAGCACTTCTAAACTTTGAGTTATCCCCAGACGTCCACATGACCACTTACCCTGATAATTTTTATTTTATCTTTATTATGTAAAAACACATGCCAACCCATGGGGCTGGAAAGGGGTGTAAAAAGTCATCTATATCTTATCTATTTCTTAAAATATTATTTTGTGGTTTTCTCTGTCATTATAACAAATGAACACAAGAGACAGCAAATGTCAGAGGATGGTTTCCCCTCCCGTATTTCATTAAACAGACCAAAGAAGTGGTTCTGCCTCTATGAACACAGAACTGGCAAGGGCCTTAGCAGCTAGAGCATAAATTCCTGTTTTTCACTGAAAAGATTTTAATATGCCATCGCTAACATGGCTTTATGGGGCTGGGGTTTAGCTCAGTTGGTAGAGCGCCGCTCTGCAGTCTCTGAGGTCCCAGGTTCAATTCCTAGCACCAGAAAAATGGGAGAAGGATGTGGCAATCCACTCCCGAGGCAATCCCGAAAGTCAGCCATTGAAAACCCTATGAGGGTTGCTATGAGTTGGACACAACTCAACAGCACCTAACAACAACAACAACATGGCTTTATAATATCTTTCTCTCATCATTTTTTTCTCTTTTCTTTAGTACACAAAAGCCACAATCTTGTGTTTCTCAGCTGTAGTGTGTTGTACCACAAACAGTAATATAGACTACCTGTATGTTAGTTGCTTACATGTGGTGCTCCATGAGATCTGCCTGTAGCCACAGCCCTGTGGCTGCCGATCCCGTCAGATCTCAGAAGCTAAGCAGGGTCAAGCCTGGTTAGTACTTGGATGGGAGACCACCTGGAGACACCAGGTGCTGTAGGCTTGGGAGACGGACCCAGCAGCCCACTCCTAAAAATCAATCCGCCATTGAAAATCCTATGAATAGCAAAGAAGCACTGACAATAGTGTTTCACCTGTTGTACGTAGGGTCACTATGAGTCGGATACCAACTCGACGGCACCTAGCAACAACAACAACAATTAGGAGATCAGCAAAATTGAAGAATCTTAAACCTAAAAATAGAGATCAGATGTCCCCTCCCTCCCCTCGCCCCATTTCTCTCTCTCTCTCCCTCTCTTTTTAGTAGATCCTATATTTTACATATGGAGAAAATGAATCTCAGAGAAGTTGGAGACATTGACCACTGATAGGCAGTGATTCTGAGGCCCAGATCTCTTAACTCCTAGGACAGCACCTCAGTGTCTCCGCTGTCCTTCAGAGCCACCCCTCCAGAGTTATGAAGTAGACACAGGTCTTTGTGAGTCAAATCTTTTTTCACAGAGTTTTCTTCTGAAAGATCCTTTCTTTTGGCAGCTAGCCTGTCTGTTGTTTGTTTGTTTGTTTCTGGTTTGGAGGTGCCAAGAATTGAGCTCAGGCTCTCACAAATGCCGCGCACTTGCTCTACTGTTCAGGTTTATCCCAAGCCCAGTGTATTTTGTCCCAAGAAAAACACTCACTGAGGACTTGCTGTGACTTCAAGTCAGTTCACTTGGTCTACCTACTACTTTTCTTCAGAATTTTTTTTTCTTTTTAGCAGTATTAGGGGATTGAACCCAGGGCGCTTCCACCACTGAGCTACACCTCTCTGCCCCGTTTTTTATTTTTTATTCTGAGACAAGGTCTTGCTAAATTACGCAGGCTGCCTCTGGTCTCAAACTCGTAAACCACCTGCCTCCACCTCCTCAGTCGCTGGAATGACAGGCTTCCACCACCACGCCTGATGATATTTATATTTTTAGTGTAATAATGGAAACAGGCCCTGGAAATCACCTCCTTTTCTCTGCCATATAGTCAGTTTGGTGTTAACAAAGCTCTGTACCTATGAGTTTAGGAATGAAAACTAGTAAGATGAAGAGTCCACGCAAACAGATGCACACGGACACAACTGAGTTACATCCAACAAATTCAATGCGTCTTTTACTCCACATTGCCAAGGCTGAGGATCGATGACCAGGAAATACATATACATATTGTTCATTAGGTTAGGATGGAGAGACACGCAGACAATTGTGAGCTTCTATCAACCCAGGCAAAAACAGATTCATGTTTATTCATTCATTCATTCATTCAAAAGTACTGAGTACTCTGGTCTCAAATAACATTCTAGAGCAGGGAAAGGGTGACAAACTATACTGAAGGGCAAACTGTCCAGTTGTCTTTTTGTTAATAAAGTTTTATTAGAACACAGCTATGCTATGCATTTACTTTATTGTCCAAGGCTGTCTTCACCCTACAAGAGCAGAGTTCGGTAGTTGTAACCGAAATTGCATGGTCCACAAATCCACAAATATTTACTATTTGGTCCTTTATGAAAAAAAAGTCTGCTAATCCCTTTAGAACTTAGATGACATGCTCACAGCTTCAAATAATGCAGCTAAGTCCTCTTATTCAATGAAGCTTAGATTTTAATAGGAAAGAAGGCAGCAAGTGTCATGAAGAAATAACAGTTGGGGGAGGGGGGGTTGGGGAAGCACTTTGGATAGGATAGCCCGGGAAGATCTTGCTTTACAGATGGTGTCTGAGTTGAGATGCCAATGAGAAGACCAGGCCAGCCATAGAGCCACAGAAGACCCAGGGGGAATCCTTCCAAAAAGAGAAAATGGCAATCAAAGATCCTCTGAGATGGAAAATCAGGCCTCCTTGCGGAGCAGGAAGGGACCTGTATGTCTGGAAGTATGGGTCAGGCTGTGGTGACGATGCCAATCCAGAGTCCCCGCCCCACTCTTGGAGATAAAGATCCTTTGTCTGTTAACACTGTGGCCATTGGCCCTGCCTGTGAGGACCTTGGTCCTGGCAGGACAGACTCACATAGTACAGACTTCTCCACTGTCGCCAGCCCAGCTACACCCAGGTGGCAACTTGGCCTTGAACTCTTAACCGCCCTTGAGTTTGACCTATTGTCCCTTTCAGTTCTCCCTTTAGCTGACTTTACCTACACATGCCTGCAGCAGTAGCCCTGTGGCATCCGATCCCATCAGATCTCAGAAGCCAGGCAGGGTTGGGCCTGGTTAGTCCTTGGATGGGAGACTGCCTGGGAACACCAGGTGCTATAGGCTTGGAAGACGGACTGGGCAACCCACTCCCAAAAATCAATCTGCCATTGAGAACCCTATGAACAGCAGAGAAGCACTGGCAATAGTGTTTCACCTATTGTACGCAGGTTCACTATGAGTTGGATAGCAACTCTACCGCACCTAATAACAACAACATCTTTAAGAAACCCGCAACTGTACCACTGTGACGTCCAACCCTGTCAGATCTTGGAAGTTAAGCAGGATCAGGTCTGGTTAGTATTTGGATAGGAGACCACCAAGGAATAGTGGGTGCTGGAGGCTTGGGAGAAGGGGCTGGCAGCCCACTCCCCCCTCTAAGAAAAAAAAACAATTGGCCGTGGAAACCCTATGAATAGCAGAGAAGTACTAACAATAATGCCAGGCCTGGCACAGTGTCAGATAGTGTTCTTCTGCAGCCATGGCCCTGTGGCATCCAATCCCATTAGATCTTAGAAGCTAAGCAGGGTCGGGCTTGGTTAGTAGTTGGATGGGAGACCACCTGGGAACAACAGGTGCTATAGGCTTGGGAGACGGACCCAGCAACCCACTCCCAAAAAACAATCCACCATTGAAAACCCTATGAATAGCAGAGAAGCACTGACAATAGTGTTTCGCCTGTTGTACGTAGGGTCGCTATGAGTCAGACACCAACTCAATGGCACCTAACAACAGCAACAACAACATCTTTAAGAATCCTTATCAATTCAAACAGAAACTCACTTTCTACAAAGAGATTTTTTTCCCTTATTGGGGGTCAATTGTTTAATGTTGTGGGTTCACAGGTACTCTAGGAGAGTCTCACAGCATTGGTACAAGGGTTGAGTCAAAGCAAAATATACAACTCATATCAAAATGGCATGAAGATGCCCTTAACACATCTGTAGATTAGTTTTGCAGTTAAAAGAGGAATTCTGCAGCATTTGCTGAAAGATCCAAAATGTAAGCTCATGTCACGGGTCTTCCTTTAGCTATGAATATTAAAGCCTAGAAGAGAAGATGAAGTGTGAGCTGTCTGGTAATTTTGTTTTTCTTATTACAGAGCATGTCAAAAGAAAACAGAATAGCCAGGCATGGGGGCATACACCTATAATTCCAGCACTAGGGAGGCTGAGGCTGGAGGATCAAGAGTTTAAGACCAGCGTGGCCTACATAACAAGACCATGTCTCAAAAGAAGAAAACAAAACCAGAAACAACAAAGTACACAGAACAATGAATCCCCCAGTGCATCCATTATCCATCTCCAAAATTTATCAACTCGACCAACCTTGTTTCAATCAGACCCCTACCTACTTCCCTTTATTCTGCTACTTTAAAACAAACCCCACATGTCATAGTTTATCTGCAAATATTTTACCGTGTCTACAAAAGCAAAAATTCTTAAAAAGACAGTCACAATACCATTATGAGATCTTGAAAATTAATCATAATTCCTAATGTAATTGTGCCTGCAGCCATAGCCCTGTGGCATCCAATCCCGTCAGATCTTGGAAGCTAAGCAGGGTCGGGCCTGGTTAATACCTGGATGGGAGACCGCCTGGGAACACCAGAAGCTGTAGGCTTGGGAGAAGGACCCGGCAACCCCCTCCCAAAAATCAATCTGCCATTGAAAACCCTATGCACAGCAGAGAAGCACTGACAATAGTGTTTCCCCTGTGGTACAGAGGGTCACTATGAGTCGGATACCGACTGGATGGCACCTAACAACAACAACTAATGTAATTAAATATAGACAATGTATGCACAGCTTTCCAATTCTTCTTGTATTTCTTTTGAACAGAGTAGTAGCCTCATACACTTTGTTTTCAGTACTGAGGGGCTGAACCCAGGGCCTCACACATACCTTACAAGTGTTCTACCACTGAGCCACCCCTTCAGTCCTTTATTTGTTTATCTTGAGACAGAGTCTCTCTGTGTTACACAGACAGCACTGGCCTCGAACTTTTGATCCTCCTGCCTCTACCTTCCAAGTCGCTGGGATTACAGGTGTGCACCACCATGCCCAGCCCCACTTCATACATTTTTTAAGTCTCTTTTAATTTCTGCCTCTCCCTATCCACTTCTTTTTCTTTTCTTCCAGTCTACTTCTTTGTACTGCAAAGTTTCTAACAGTCTAGCTTTCGTTGCTGGCACATCCATGGTATAGTTTAACACATGCATGTGAGCTCTGTATTTTGGTACCCTGGCTCTAGAGGCTTGATCAGACTCAGCTTAGAGATTTTTTTGGCAAGAACACTTGAGTAGGTGTTGTGGTGCAGCCGGTCAGTGGCTCAGGGTCACCTCACTGGACTGGTCTGGTCACCGGTGGTGACGACAAAGGCTCTGGGAGGCAGCTGAAAAGGGTAAAGAACTGGGGAACTTTATTGCACAGGAACAGGAAAACCCAAGGTGAGCAGGAACACAGGATCAGGAACTCAGGAACACAGGAACTGGCAGGGACAGGAACGGCAGGAACCAGGAGCTCTTCTGCCTCCAGTGCTGGGCACCGAGACTCAGCTTCTTCTTCTAGGCGCTGGACACAGAGCCCATCCTCAACTTCTACCTCTTGCGCTGGGCCCAGTAGAGGCCGTCCTCAGCTTGCTTGAGGTTCTGGTAGGGTGGCTCTTCTCCTTCAGCCTTGGTCTCTGTCTCTGACAACAGGGATGATCCATGATCGGTGAGAGACAGGGACGGAGGGCAATAGGAAGGAGGCAGGAACCAGAATGTCCAGAGCCAGCAAGCCCTCCTTCTATGCACTTTTGGGAGGCAGTTTAGAACTACCCCAACAGTCTTAACTGACAGTCTTAGCCAATCACGTAAGAGCTTAGCCAATCATGTAAGAGCTCACGCAGGTGGGCCGAACCAATCAAGTAAGATATGCTAACTGGGGTGACAGGATGTCCTATCTGGGCCAGTTGGGGGGTGTATCTTAGCAGCCACTCAGACAGGGATGAATCTAAAGTAAGCAATTAGGCACTGGAGGGGGGCAGTTTGAGATGCTGCTATACCTCAGGTGCCATCTTGGCTTACTCGGTGCCCAGAGGGACCTGGATGTGGGACAAGGGTCACCTCACCTGAAGGATAGGTGTCAGTCCTCCAGGCGGGCCACATAGGCTCTCATGATAGCGATCCTATCTAGGATCCCAACAAGTAGGTGGTGGCGTGTTCTTCAATCAGGAGGCACAAAACACAGGACTGTCACTTTCCTTACGATGTCTTGTTGTTGTTGTTGTTGTTAAGTGTCGTCAAGTCAGTGTCGGACTCATGGTGACCCTACATACAACAGGTGAGACACTATTGTCAGTGCTTTTCTGCTATTCATAGGGTTTTCGATGGCTGATTGTTTTGGGGAGTGGGTTACCAGGTCCTTCTCCCAAGCCCACAGCACCTGGTGTTCCCAGGTGGTCTCCCATCCAAGCACTAACCAGGCCCGACCCTGCTTAGCTTCTGAGATCTGATGGGATCGGACGCCACAGGGATATGGCTGCAGGCTTATGAGGTCTAGATAACAGTTAATGCAAGATGCCCACATCCACTGATTCACTAGGGGCTGCAAAATCATGATATTGTGCCAGCTCTACATTGCTTTTTCATTTGCTAGAATACTTCAAAGAGAAACTTCCCGTCTTTGGTTACCTAAGGGGTACAGGTTGCATAGGAAAGACCAGATAAATGCCAGGTTTAAAATGCAGAGCTAGTTCGCTAACATGCATGCAAACAGCAAGTTCAAATTACCTGGGTGTGGTGCTGCGCACCTATAATCCTAGCGTTCAGGAGGCTGAAGCACAACGATCATGAGTTTGAGGCCAGTGAGACCTTGTCTCAAAAAAAGAATAAATAATTCTGGAAATACGCTAGCTGCCAGTGTCAACAATGCCACGTTGACTGTTGTTGGTTTTTACATCTTTCATGTTCTATCTGAAAATCAAGTAAATCTTTCAGAGAACATTTTTTTTTATTTATATAAGCTTTGAAAAGGAAAAAAATTAACAGAAAGCTTTAATGTGATTGGTTCTTTCCAAGGCAGTAGGTCAGAGCTCAGGTGAATGAGTCATGAAGAATTTTTTAAACAAAATGTTGTTTGGTGACCTCATTAAACTAGTTAGTGGAATATTACATATGATAATATTCTTGGAGCAACATATAATCTAATATCAAATTATAACTAGTTCTCTAAAAGGTAAATTTGTGATTAATTCTATAAATACTTCAGTATAGTTTAGTATTTAGCCTGCAGCCATAGCACTGTGGCATCTGATCCCGTCAGATCTCAGAAGCTAAGCAGAGTAGGGCCTGATTAGTACTTGGATGGGAGACCGCCTGGGAACACCAGGTGCTGTAGGCTTGAGAGAAGGACCCAGCAACCCACTCCCCAAAAAATCAATCCACCATTGAAAGCCCTATGAATAGCAGAGAAGCCCTAAGAGTACCATTTCACCGTTTATACATGGAGTTGTTATGAGTTGGACACTAACTCAATGGCACCTAATACGACAACATAGTTTAGTATTTAACTTAAGATATAATTTCCAGCTATCTTCATAGCTTCTGTCACAGAGTGAACACTTGATTAATGTTTGAAGTGGACTGGTTCTTTTTATGTTTTTTTATCGCATTCTACCTAAGATTTTTGAAACAATCTAATAATTAGACTCAAAGGTCTCTGGAAAGTATATTATTTTTATTAGCTAATAGAAATGTGCTGGGATTTAGCTCAGTTGGTAGAGTGCCTGCTCTGCTCTCTCTGAGGCCCTGGGTTCGAAACTCAGCACTGCAAAAATGGAAGAAGGACTTGGCAACCCACTATTTTTTTTTATTTATTTATTTTTTTTGGTACTGGGGATTGAACTAGGGCCTTGTGCCTGCATGCTCTGCAAGTGCTGGACCACTGAGCTGCGCCCCCAGCCCATTTTCTTACTTATTGAAACAGGGTCTCTCTAAGTTACGCAGACTGCCTCTGGTTTCGAACTTGTGATCCTCCTGCCTCCGCCTCCCAAGCCAATCAGCCATCAAAAACTCTATAAATAGCAGAAAAGCACTGACATAGTGCTGGGCATGGGACAGTGTCAGGGAGTCAGGGAGTGACCTGTGAGTCAGGACTGGACTTAATGACACCTACCAACAGCAATAACAATGGCAATGGAATCCGTGAATAAATCGTAATTCAATGCTACCATTTAAGTAAGTAATATCATGAAACAAATGTGGTCATTACTCTTCCAAGGCCTGCACAATTCAAGACCTGAAATGTTTACAGCAAACTTTGGATACATATTTCCCACTATTATAAGGAGAAGGCGCGTGTACACAACAGTTAAATAACGGAAAAATAAAAATCACCATCACACTTGGTAAGCACATGACTATGTCTGGAGTTTGAGTTTCATAGGTTCAAGCATTTGCTCCACGTTTCTCACAGGGGTACCAAAAATAGTATTGTTGTTGTTAGGTGGCATTGAGTTGGTGTCTGAGTCATAGCGACCCTATGTACAACAGGCAAAACAATATTGTTAGTGCTTCTCTGCTGTTCTTAGGGTTTTCAGTGGCTGGTTGTTTTTAGGAAGTGGGTTGCCCGGTCCTTCTCCCCAGAATAGTTTTAGCAGTGAGGAAACCGCTGTGCCACCTGCCTAGTGCCTGTCGAATTCAGGGAGGGCTGTAGGTCCCTGAGCTGGATTCACCTTTAGGAAACTCATGTCTTGAGAGCCTGGGATGACGTTAGCTAGCAAGTGTGAGGCTAAGTCAGTCACATCTGGTTACCAGGGAAGGAGGTGAGATTCAGCTCGTTCGCTGTTTCTCTTTCTCTTGTCCTGCAAAGGACACCCGCTTTAGTTCAAGAGTGCCTGTGCTCCTTCTCCCTGCAGGGACACTGGATGGAGCTGGGTGAATCCCTGCTTCCCGTTGAATTCGTGCTTAGCAGCCCTTTTACGTTACTGGCTGCAGCTTTAGAGGCAATGTGACACCTTGCCCGTCATGTCTAGTGATCTGAGCTCCCTAAACTCCTAACCTTTGACACACTGAAGTCATACGGACCCCATATTTGAGGGATGGCCATTCTTACCATGTAACTTTGAATTAACTCCGCTCCCCCACCCCTCACTCCGCCTCCAGACACTGTGGCAAGTATGGCATAGCTTTGGGCCTTGCTAAGTGGACTTTTGCTGGCAACTGTACTTAACTTTATTGCCCCACCTACGCTCTATCTGGTAGCCACACTGATGATTGGATCTGCAAACATCTAACTACCTTCTGAATTCCTCTTACAAGCAATATAGAACAAACTGACATCCTTTGGACCTGGCTGGAGAACAGGTCAATAACCTTTACTCCCAGAAAAAAGAAAAAGAGCAAATAGAAAAAGAAAAAGAAAACCAACCCATGTTTTTTTTTGTTTTTTGTTTTTTGGGGTTTTTTTTTTGGAAAATTTTAATGTACACCTTAATGTGATTCATTCTGACATGCTTTTCATTGTGACATTTCCATATAGGCATTTTGTTGTACATTGTTCATATAGGTTCCCTCTTACCCCCTGGTATGCTTCCACCCCATCCCATCCTCCCATCAAAGACTTCTCTACCATTTACTTGTCTTTTCATGGTAATATTTTTCTATATATCCTTGGGTTCCAGTTCTGTTTAAGATAGAAACTTTTCCTGCAGTGAACTTTCTTTTTACCTTGTCAGAATTATTATATGCATTTTCCAGACCATCTATAATAATACCATTCTAACAACAACAATCAAGTAAGCAAGTGAGGTACCCTCAGGAAGGACAAACTTCCTTCCTTCCTTCATTTATTCAACATGTATTTCGGATTTATTTTCTAGTATGAGTCAGATACCGACTCTACAGCACCTAACAAGCTGGGATTTAGCTCATTTGGTAGAGCGCTGTGCTGCAGTCTCTGAGGTTGCGAGTTTAATTCCCAGCACCACAAAAATGGGAGAAGGGCCTGGCAAGCCACTCCCAAGGCAATCCCGAAACAGTCAGCCATTGAAAACCCTATGAGGGTTGCTATGAGTCGGATACCGACTCGACGGCACCTAACAACAACAACAACTTGGGGATTGAACCTAGGCCCTTGCACATACTAGGCAAGCATCTGAACTCTTGGGTGTGTATATATTTGCTACCAATGTGTCGTCTTTGAAAGATTCTATTCAAATCTTTTGCTCAGCTTTCTTATGGTTTGCTTGTTTTGAGCATTCTTCTTATACTCTAGACAAAAGTCCTTTAGCATATATGCATGGTGCAAATATCTTCTTTTAATACATGATTTTGAATTATGGTGCTGGAGACAATTATTGAATATACCATGGACTGCCAAAAGAACCAACAGCACTGTCCTAGAAGAAGTGCAACCAATGTGCTCCTTGGAAGCAAGGATGGCTAGACTGCATTATACATATTTTGGACATGTAGTCAGGAAAGACTAATTCCTGGAGAAGGACATCATGTTTGGGAGAGTGGCAGGTCAATAAAAAAAGGAAAACCCTCTACTAGAAGGATTGACGCAGTGGCTGCCATAATGGGCTTAAACATAAAAAAGACCACGTGCCTGGCACAGAGTTAGGGAGTGTTTCATTCTGTTATACATAGTGGCCTCAATAAGTAATCTGTGTATCCTCTTCCTTCTATTTTCTGGAGGAGTTTGTTTAAACTGGTGCTTCTTCAAAATGTTTGATAATGCTGGGTGTCATGGTGCCACTTGTAATCGTAGTGACTTTGGAGGCTAAGACAGGAAGATTGAAAGTTCAAGGCCACAGGCAGCCTGCATCACTTAGTGAGCTGCTGTCTTGATATAAAAAATAAAAAGGGGGCTTGGGGTGCATCTTGGTGGGAGAGCGCTTGGCTCACATGTGTGAAGCCCTGGGTTCAACCCCCAGTACTGAAAATATGTATGTGTTTGTGTGTGTGTGTGTGTGTGTGTGTGTGTGTGTGTGTGTATTAGTCTATAATTTATAAAAATTTAAAATGGAATTCCATTTTTTAATAGACATAGAGTCACTGAGTCATCTGTTTCATTTTGAGTGAGTTTTTAAAATTCGTGTCCTTCGTTTTACTTGAATTGTCAAAACTGTTGGCTCAAGCTGCTCATCATGTCCTTTATTGCCCTGCAGGTGTCTATGGGGTCCTTAGCCATCTCCTTTCTTTCAGTCCTAGTGTTGGTAATTTGACTCCTCCACTGTATCTGTGGTCAGTTTGGTCACAGGGTTTCTTGAAGAACCAGCTTTTGCATTCATCGTTTTGCCTATTGTTTTTCCGCTTTGGGTTTCATTGATTTCTGCTCTTACCATTATTTTCCTCCATCTCTTGCTTTTGATTAACTTGCTTTTTTTTTTTTTTTCCCAGTTTCTTTAGGTAGAAAGTTATATAAAAGGTAGAAACTTAGATAATTCTCTCGGTGCATTCAGTCTGCCGGAACAAAAATACCTTCAACTGGGTGTTGTATAAACAACAGAAATTTATTTCCCACGGTTCTGGGGGCTGGGGAGTCTAAGATCAAGGGAAGGAGAGACTCAGTTTCTAGGGAGCTCACTTCCTGGTTCCTAGATACCACTTTCTTATTTCGCCCTCACCTGGGAGATGGGGTGCGCTGGCTCTCTGGGGTCTCTGTTATAAGAGCACTAGTCTTGTTCACGAGGGTAGCAGCTTTATGACCTAATATCCTCTCTGAGGCCCCACTTACTACTGCCATCGCATTGATAATTATGCTTCAACATAATGAATTTGGGGGGAATGCAAACATTTACACCACGGCAATTATCGATTTTCTTTTCTGATATAAGCATACAATGCCATAAGTTTTCTTTCAAGAATTGCTTGATCTATATCCTACACATTTTGATATGTTGTGATTTTATTTTTATTAAGTTAAAAATATTTCCTACTCTCCCTGAAATTTCCTCTGTCTCTGAGTTACTTAAAAGAATTCCTTTTCATTTCTAAAGATTTGAGGGGTTTCCAGATGTCTTTGTTATTGATTTGTAATTTCATTCTGTTGAAGTTAGAGAAATCAAATGACTTTAATTCTTTAACATTTGGAACTATTACAGAATGTGAATCTACTCATTTAGCCCAGACTATGGCCTATTTTGGTGACGATTCCATGTGTTCGGGAGACAGACCTGGCAACCTACTCCCAAAAATCAATCCGCCATTGAAAACCCTATGAACAGCAGAGAAGCACTGACAATAGTGTTTCACCTGTTGTACACAGCGTCGCTATGAGTCAGATACCACCTCTACAGCACCTAACAACAACAACATTCCTTGTGTACTTGAAAATAATATATGTTTTGCTGTTGCTGAGTGAGATGTTAGTTTCACCCAATGTCTGCTAAGTTAAGTTTATTCATAGCAGTATGTCCTTTACATAGTAGTTGTTGTTGTTAACTGCTGTTGAGTTGGGTCTGACTCACAGCAACCCTATGTACAACAGAATGAAACACTTCCCAACACTGTGCCATGCCCAGCACTATTGTCAGTGCTTCTCTGCCATTCATAGGGTTTTCAGTCACTAATTGTTTCAGTAATGGGTAACTGGGTCCTTCTCCCTAGCCTGTCCTAGTCTAGAATCTCAGCTGAAACTTGTCTACCATGAGTGGCCCTGCTGGTATCCAAGATACTTGTGGTATAGCTTTCAGATTCACACCAACATGCAGTCCCCCACAGCATGACAAGCTGACAGACATGTGGAGGTCTAACTGTGTAGACTAGCAATAATCATTTTTATATAGATTCAACTAATAGAGTTTCATTAAATGTAGCTCATAAGCTTTTTTTTTTTTCAGGTCTCATTGCCGAGATTTCAGATAATCAGGGTGTACTAGCATTTTTATTGAGCAAAAAAAAAAAAAAAAAAAAAAAGAATCTTATAGTTTTTCTTCATTTATATCCTACAGGGATTGTGTATTGTGGCAAAAGAGAGCAAATGTTGATTTGTCCTCTTCTGAAACTGAATGACTCTTCTTTGGCTGCAAGCCTTCTGCTGGGGATGTGCAGGTGGCCAAGCCTTGTTTCCAGGCTCAGCAAGCAGAGACTCTCCTGGGAGGTGGGATTGGAAGGCCTCAGGAAGAAATGAAACTGGCCAAGATAATGTGTTAATTAATGTGGCTGCCGAGGAATCTTCAGTGATTTTATTTACCCCCTCCTAGGTTCCCCTTAAGGTTTAAAGAGAAAGATACTCATTAACAACCTGTGTGAGACAGCTTTCCGTCACTGTGACAAAACGCCTGGGGAAAACAACTTACCAGGAGGAAAGGTTCATTTTGGCTCTTGGTTGTGGAGGATTCAGCCTGTGGCTGACTCTCCTGCTTTTGGGCCTATGATGAGGGAGCACAGCCTGGTAGGGAGAGCCTGGTAGAGCACGGCTGTTCACCTGAGAACAGAGATGTGATAGAAGGACAGGAAGATCCCAGGGCCCCACAGTCCCCTCGGAGGGCACACCGAGTCACCCCAAACCTCCCACCAGACCCCATCTCTTAAAGGTTCCACCACCTCCTCCAGGAGCACCCTGCTGAGGGCCAAGTCCCTAACATGCATGGGCCTCTGGGTGCCACTCAAGATCCAAACCACAGCCCGACCTAAGGAAGCTGACCAGGGCACATTCCCTCACCCCCACCCCCAGACGCCTAACAAAGAGAAAGGTGACTTCCTGAAACACATACAAAAATGCTTGCCATCTGTCCTTTTGTTGCTGTCATTAGGTGCCCACGAGTCAGGTCCGACTCATGTAGACCCTGTGTACAACAGAATGAAACACTCCTGGACACTGTGCCATGCCTGACATGCCATGTCAGGGCCTGTGTGCTTTTCATAGGATTTTCCATGTCAGATTGATTTTTGGGAGTGGGTTGCCAGGTCTGTCTCCCAAGTCTACAGCACCTGGTGTTCCCAGGCAGTCCCCTATCAAGGTACTAACCAGGCCCTACCCTGCTTAGCTTCTGAGATCTGACAGGATCAGACGCCAGGGTGGTACACTTGCTGGCGTCAGTGCTTTTAAAGATATTAAAATGCATTCATCATACTTTAGATGGAATGACCAAGGTGGGTTTTGTTTGCTTGTTTTCTGAGTTTTTTATTTTCTCCTACCGACCAATAGTCATCAGTATTCATTATACCCTTCCTCCTTGAGTTGCTGCGAGTCTTGGCTGTGGATAGCTGAGCGTTTGTGGACTCACCCTAGGCTGAAGAGGAGATTTGCTGCCTTAATCAACGCCACGCCCCTTTTCTGCCCACCTTGCACCCACATTGAGGGAGAGCAAGAAAGTCCCAGTGCCCTGGCCCTGGTTCAGACTGACTGGGGAGAGCCATGGCATTGTGAGCACCCCAGGATAGAAGGCGGCCCCCTCCCAGTCTCCCTCCCAGAGTCTCCCTCCCAGAAGCTGACCCCAGAAACACTCTCCAGAGACTGCTCCCCCCAGGGAAGGCAGCCCACTGCAGATATGTTTAGGAGCGTGTCCGTCCCAGACTCACGCAGAGTCTTAATCCCAGGGTGATGTGAGAGGAGGAGATGGGCTGCTTGGAAGGTGATTAGGTAGGAAGGTCTATGCCCTCGTGTTTTGGGCCTCCTATAAAACAATTCCAGAGTTCTCCCACTCCTGACTGGAAGGATCCAACAAAGAGCTGTGGCCTCTGGACCAGAATGGGGGCCTCACCACCTACCAGATCTCCTGGCACCTTGATCTTGAACACCCAGCCTCAAGAGAAACTTCTGTTGTTTATAAACAACCCAGGTTGTGGTGTTTTGTTACAGCAGCTCAATCAGAATAAAGCATCAACCACCGCCTAACCTCAATTCATTTACACTCCTTAATTATGTCCCCTAATTTCCAGCCCAGGAAATTCCACGTTATAAATTTTAATCTATAAATATATCAGCATGTGTATGTATAAGGTAAGGGCTTTTCTTTTTAAAAGGTATAACCATGATATCATTATTATATTTTTAGAAGTTAGCAATAATTCCTTACACCATCAAATAATATCAGTGTTAGTTTGAGCCAGGACCTATATAAGGCACTATACATTGCAACTGATTGATAAGTCTTTTAATTTTCCCTTGATCTATAGTTTCTTACTTCCTCTCTCAGACAATATTTAAATAGTATATTTTTCCACTTTTATGATTGTTGTTGTTAGGTGCCATTGAGTCGTGTCCCACTCGTAGCGACCCCTATGTAGGGTTTTTAATGGCTGATTATTTCGGGATTGCCTTGGGAATGGATTGCCACATCCCTCTCCCATTTTTGTAGTGCTGGGAATCGAACTCGGGACCTCAGGGACTGCAGAGCAGTGTTCTACCAACTGAGCTAAATCCCAGCCCCCTTTCTGTGATGACTATACTTGAAATCTCAGTCTCATGAGCTTACGGTAGTGAATATGACATAATGCTAGCACTTTCTCTTTCTTTCTTTCTTTCTTTCTTTCTTTTTTTTTTCAGTTCTGGGGATGCTGAACCCAGGGCGTCGCACATACTTTGTGAGTACTTTGCCACTGAGCTGCACCCCAAAACCCTTTTTTATTTTCTGAACTGAGACAGGATCTCACTATGTTACGAAGCCTGTCTCTGGTATCAAAACTGTGATCCTCCTGCCTCTGCCTCCCGAGTCATTGGGATTCTAAACATAAGCCACCACGCCTGGGGGTGATAGCTTATTTTGAGTCCTCTTGGGGGCCAGCCACTT
This sequence comes from Pedetes capensis, assembly GCA_007922755.1. Taxonomy (NCBI): domain Eukaryota; kingdom Metazoa; phylum Chordata; class Mammalia; order Rodentia; family Pedetidae; genus Pedetes; species Pedetes capensis. The sequence continues at coordinate 16,448 of VMDO01021442.1, read as the reverse complement.
TAGTAAGGCCTCTGCATAGATGATTTCACTTTATCTATTTTTTCCAGTGCCTGCAGCCATAGCCCTGTGGCATCCGATCCTGTCAGATCTTGGAAGCTAAGCAGGGTCGGGCCTGGTTACTACCTGGATGGGAGACTGCCTGGGGACACCAGAAGCTGTAGGCTTGGGAGAAGGACCTGGCAACCCCCTCCCAAAAATCAATCTGCCATTGAAAACCCTATGAATAGCAGAGAAGCACTAACAATAGTGTTTCCCCTGTTGTACAGAGGGTCGCTATGAGTTGGATACCGACTCAATGGCACCTAACAACAACAACAACAACAACAACAACAATTTTTTCCAGTGCCAAGGATCAAACCCAGGTCCTTATGCTTGCTCAGCATGTGCTCTACCACTGAGCTACACCCCCAGCCCCTCCAGTCTCCCTTAATCTTTGCAACAGCCCCTGAGCTACATATGACCAGCCCCGTTTTCAGACAGCTGAGGATGAGAGAGATGCAACAATTTGCCTGGCAACCTTAGTTAATAGCAAACAGAGCAGCGATTGCAAACCACGCCATCTGGGCTCCAAAGTCCGAGTCCTTAACCTCTGGGCTCAACCCGAGTAAACACGTCCAGAGAAATTCACGCAGTGCTGAGTGAGCCCTGTATGAGTCTCAGTACTTTCAAGGGATTCAAAAGGTCCCGTAGGGGAGCAAAGGAAGTTGATACAAGGCAAAAGGGCCATGTACTCCCACTAACCCAACAGCCAGGCATTGAACAACTGCCACATTCATGGAGCTGGGTGGGAACCAGGTGAGGTCGGCTGATAAATCATTGTGATCGCTGCCTCCTCACTTCTCACGACGCAGGCAGCCAGTGCGAGGAGACAGACAAGTACACAGGCTGACCCAATAGGAGGTGGGCTGTGGGGATGGTGGCAACGGTCCTACAGACGTGACAGGGGACAGGAAGGCCGTTCTGATTTGGAGGACTAAGGAACGCCTTGTCCTCCTGGAGAATCCCGGGAGCTGCCAGTCCCCTGAGGATGACTAGGTTAAGAGCAAACCAAGTTTGGGTGGGCGGGGACCGTGTTCTAACGCAGTTCATTTGGCGCTTCTCTTTCTGCCCATCACATGGAGATGCTCGAATATTCACTCAGAATATTCTCAGGAGCCTTGCTGCACTGCCTTTCTAGGCAGGATCCAGGTTGAGACCGCCTTGCCCATTCATCTCAACTGCCTGTGTCTTTTTGCCAGTCCCTCCCACCCAAAAAAAAAAAGAAAGGAAGAAAGGAAAGAGAGAAATGGAGAAAGGAAAGAAAGAAAAAGAAGGAAGGAGGTAGAAAGGAAAGAGAAAGAGAAAGAAAATAGAGAAAGAAAGAAAGAAAGAGAAAAAGAAAGAAGGAAAGAAAGAGAAAGAAAAGAAAGAAAGAAAAGAGAAGGAAGAAGAAAGAAAGAAAAAGAGAGAAAAAAGAAAGAAAAAGAAAGAGAGAAAGAAAGAAAGAAAGAAAGAGAAAAAGAAAGAAAGAAAGAAAGAAAGAAAGAAAGGAAGGAAGGAAGGAAGGACAGGCCAGCTGGGGTAGTCCTCAGCTCAGTAGTAGCCCAGGTCCCTCTGCACTCACTGCCCTGTCTCACTGCTCGCTGTCATTACCTAGGCTTTGTTAGGTCAGGCAATTTGCTGACCCTGCATTGGCGGAGTGCCCCCAGATCCCAAGATAACCAGTTTCCTGCCTTTCTGATTACCGTCTCAGGCTGCCCCTGGTGAGTGGTGACTAGCTGTCACTGTGGGAGGTACCACAGACTGTGCTTAGCGGCAGCCCTGGCTGAGATTTCCTCCTCCATCTGACCGGCCTGCTACATTAAGAAATGAGGCGTATGCCTGACATCCCAGCGACTCGGGAGGCAGAGGCAGGAGGATCACAAGTTCGAGGCCAGAGGCAGCTTGCATAATTTAGCAAGACCCTGTCTCAAAAAATGAAAAATGTGCTAGGGGTGGAGAGCTTGCAAAGCATGTGCTAGGCGCTCAGTTCAGCACCCCCAGTACTGTAGAAAGAAAGAAAGAAAAAGAAAAGAAAGAAAGGAAGAAAGGAAGGAGGGAGGGAGGGTAAAGAAAGAGGGAAAGAAGGAAAAACAGAAACAAAGCTCTCCTTCCAGCACTTAAGAGGACTCCTTTCACCTCTTCACTGGAGAAACCCGCTACTCTGGCTTCATGAAGCTAAGCACAAAGGGTACATTGACACGCTCAGCCACAGCCTCCCCAAGCCTAAATTCCCCTTCCAACCTTCTCCCAGTCCAGCAAGTGTTGTGATCTCAGGGAAGAGAAGTAGCTTTTAACATTAATCGAAGCAAAACCTAAATTGAGAAGCAAATCTGCTAACTGCTCCACTCCCTGGAACTGTAACAATGGATCAAAAGCCAAAGGAAAGCTGGGCCGCACTGGGGAGGCTGAGGCAGGAGGAGCGCGATTTCCAGGCCAGCCTGGGCTACACAGCCAGACCATGTCACTAAGTGAGAAGACTGAGTTAACGTAGCAGCTACGTTGTAGCCCACACGCCCTTACTTTGAAGACATGAGGGTAACTTCAAAATCAGTGTTGCTTTATTACCTCTGATGATTTTATTTTTTACTGTTTTATTATTACATCTGCAGCATGTGGGCATTGTGAGCGCAATCCATCAGACATTTTCTGGTTTTCGCCCCAGAGGCACAGCAGCATTGTTTTTCCTCAACTCTGGATTTGCTTTAATAAAGACATGAGAGCTGGGTGCAGTGGTGCATGCCTGTAATCCCTGCGGCTGGGGAGGCGGAGGCAGGATGATCGCAAGCTCCAGACCAGAGTCAGTCTGTGTAACTTAGCGAGACCCTGTCTCAAAAAGTAAAGGAAAAAAAAAGTGGGCTGAGCATGCAGCTCAGTGGTCCAGCACTTGCAGAGCATGCAAGCATGAGGCCCTGGGTTCAACCCCCAGTACCACAAAAAAAAAAAAAAAAAAAAAAAATGACATAAGGGAGGAATATGCCAGCTGTGTGCAGGTGTGGAGCGCCAGGACAAGGCTGCCACCACTGCTGGTGACTTGCCAATGGGGCTGGTCCCTAAGTCTGGTCTCCCTGCTGAGGACCACACTGGGCAGAGCCCCCAGCCATGTATTGGGTGACCTGCAGCCTGAGCTAGAAATAAAGTCAAATGTTTTAAGTTTCTGAAGGTTTGAGCTTGGAGGTAGCCTCGCCTGACTTGTATGGTCTTTAAAATGCTTCAGAGGGCCAGAGCGTGGCTCAGTGGTAGAGCATGGGCAAAGTTCGATCCCCAGCACCAAAAATCCAAAAGAGGAAAAAAAACTGAAGATTAAAACAAACCTGTAGATAGACTTTAAAATAATGTCAAAAAAGATATTGGCTCAATGAGTATGATAAAACATCCTCCACAAGTTGAAACTAATGATAATTTTGCTAAGCTTTCTAAAAAGGCTCATTTTCCAAGCCAGGTGTGGCAGTGCATGCCTATAATCCCAGCTCACAGGAGGCTGAGGCAGGAGTATTGTAAGATCGAGGCCATCCAGGGCTATAGAGCAAGACCCTGTCTCAACAACAACAGCAACAACAACAATCTTTGATAGCAAAAAGTCTCATTTCCCAATTCTCTAGTGACTTACATCACATAGTATTGTTAGACATGTGTTTATTATACAGAGTGTAGATGTTGTTAGGTGCTTTTAAATCTGGTCCAACTCATAGCACCCCTATGTACAACAGAATGAAATACTCCCTGGTACTGTGCCATGCCTGGCACTATGTCAGTGCTTCTCTGCTATTCATAGAGTTTTCAGTGGTGGATTGTTTTGGGAATGGGTTGCCAGGTCTTTCTCCCTAGCCTGCAGCACCTGGTATTCCCAGGTGGTCTCCCACCCGTGGATGAACCAGGCCAACCCTGCTTAGCTTCCAAGATCAGGCGGGATTGCATGCCAGGGTGCTATGGCTGCAGACATACAGTGTATATCTAATGTATAGAAAATTCCCTGTAACATGGTTTTCTTCAAGAACATTAAAAGTTATACAAAGTGGCAAGTCAGCATGTAGGAAATTATCCATAACATCCTGTTTTTAAAACTTTGGTTCTAAGACCTCCTTTGCCCATATTGTTTAGGACTGGCCATTTTTTTAATATGTCTGCTGCATGAACCTGGCAAGACTGAATTGGCAGATCTAGGGCTCAACAATCTTACACTAAGCTTTTTTGTATCAAATTTATATTTTAGCACCCTCTGCTGGAGAAATTCTGTAGCTCTTGGATAAATACTGGCGATTCTTACCAATGATTTTTTTTTTTTTTTTTTTGAGACAGGGTTTCAAAGATATGCATGTAGATGTTTATGTATGTAGCCCAGGATGGCCTTGAACTCATGATTCTCTTGCCTCAACCTCCTGCAAGCTAGGATTACTGACATTTTTTTTCATTATATCCCTTAATAGGTTTTGTTGTTATTATTAGTTGTTGTCGAGTTGGTGTCCGACTCATAGCAACCCTATGTACAATAGGCGAAACACTATGTCAGTGCTTCTCTGCTATTCACAGGGCTTTCAATGGTGGATTGATTTTTAGGAGTGAGTTGTTGGGTCCATCTCCCAAGCCTACAGCACCTGGTGTTCCCAGGCAGTCTCCTACCCAAGTACTAACCAGGTCTAACTCTGCTTAGCTTCCGAGATCTTGACGGGATCAGACACCACAGGCTACAGCTAGAGGCTAATAAGTTTTAAGTCCCTCATAGATGCAAACTACTAAGCATCCATTCGCACACATAAATACATTTAGATGCATACTCCCAAGAGCAGAGCGAGCAAGAGGATACGGTTCTGCCTGGGATGAGAGAGACCAGAGGAAGAGGAAGATGCAGGGAGAGGGGGAAGTGCATGGAGGAGGTGAGTGGAGTGGTTGGGTGGGTTAGTGAGGGGGGAGGAGTCATGACGTTATCAGAGGATGAGCACGTGAGCACCCATACTGCCCTAAGGGTGAAGTCTTACTTCAGATGACGGCTGTCCTCACATATGGACATGCAGGACTGGAAAACAGCTATGCAATAGCCACCAACAGGTAAACTAGTTGAGCTATGTGGTCATCCCCCTGTATCCGTGGAAAATTGGTTCCAGGACCTTCCTTGGCTACCAAAATCCTTGTATGATCAAGTTGTTGATGTTGTTGTTGTTGAAGTTGTTGTTGTTGTTGTTGTAAGGTGCCATTGAGTCGATGTCCAACTCTTAACAACCCTACTTCTACGCACAACAGAGGAAATACTATTGTCAGTGCTTCTGTGCTGTTCATAGGGGTTTCAATGGCTGATTGTTTTTTGGAAGTGGGTTGCAGGCTTCTCCCAAGCCTGCAGCACCTGGTGTTCCCAGGCGGTCTCCCATCCAAGGACTAACCAGGCCCAACCCTGCTCAGCTACCGAGATCTCAGGGGATTGGACTCCATAGTGGTACAGCTGCAGGCATGATCAAGTTATTTATGTAAAATGACAAGGTAGGCAGGAGCTAGGGGTGTAGCTCAGTGGTAAAGTGCCTGCCTCACATGCACAAGGCCCTGAGTTCAATCCTCAGCACTGAAACCCATTCAGGAGATGACAGAAGTATTAACATGGAACCTACAAACACCCTCCTATAGAATTTAAATCATTTCTAGATTCCTTATTTTACCTAATACAATGTAAGTGCTCTGTCAATTGTTGTTGCTGTTGTTGCTGTTGTTATTGTTGTTGGGCACCATGGAGTAAGATCCAACTCAAAATACTACCCAACACTGTGCCGTGTACACAATCTTTTTATGTTGAGCCCAATGTTGCAGCCACTATGTTTCTTCTCATTTATACAACACAATTTAGTTCATGGTGACAAAAAAAAAAAATGTCTGTATGTGTCCAGTGTAGGTGCAATTTTTTAAAATAACACTTTGACTCCAGGTTGGGTGAATCCACCAAGGCAGAACCTGTGGATATGGAGTGTTGACTGTTACATGAACACCTCAAGGTATAAGACAAGATGTAATGTGTACTTACGCGTTCTCTTTGCCATTTTCTACACTGAGGAAAAGCCATGTTAAAACTGTGTTGGTGAACATTTTTTCCCCTTCTAATACTGAAAACAGTCACATGTAGTGAGGCTGAGGCTGAGATGGGAGTACAAGTACTAGCTGGACATCCTGTGACAATGTGGATTCTGACGGTGGAGGCCAAGATTCTGCTTCTCAGATGTACATTCTGCTGGTGTGACGCCAACCTTTGAATAGCATGGGGCTAGGAGCCCTGGGGGCTGGGATTTAGCTCAGTTGGTAGAGCGCTGCGCTGCTGTCTCTGAGGTCCCGAGTTCAATTCCCAGCACCACAAAAAAATGGGAGAAGGACCTGGCAATCCACTCCCAAGGCAATCCCGAAACAGCCATTGAAAACCCTATGAGCGTTGCTATGAGTCAGATACCGACTTGACAGCACCTAACAACAACAACCACAACAAGCTGTAAATATAAAAAAATACATAAATATGTTATAGGAAAATAATATAGGGGCTGGGATTTAGCTCTGTGGGTAGAGCAGTGCGCTGCAGTCTCTGAGGTCCCGAGTTCAATTCCCAGCACCGCAAAAATGGGAGAAGGGCCTGGCAATCCACTCCCAAGGCAATCCCGAAACAGCCAGCCATTGAAAACCCTATGAGGGTCGCTATGAGTCGGATACCAACTTGACGGCACCTAACAACAACAAGAAGGAGCCCTGGACTTTTTCACTCAAAATCACTTCAAGCCTAATTTATATACTTTCAGTTGAAAATAAACAAACTAAAAAGGATATTGCAAAGCACAAATTGAAAAGTTAAGTCACGGTCTTAAATATAATCCAGAGCTTTTCTTAAGGCAATAAAAGCTTTCAAAGGAAGTGTTAAGTTCCAGGCCTGAGTTTTAAGGATGCACTTAAAGCAGATGGGCAGCCACTGTCTAGAGCAGGTTTACTCCTTGACTCACACTAAGGTAGATAAGGACTTTGTTGTGTTTGTTGGGTGCTGTCAGGTCAGGTGCAACTCACAGCAACCCTACAAATAACAGAACAAAACACTCCCCAACACTGTGCCATGCGCATGATCTTTTTATGTTTGAGCCCATTATTGCAGCCGCATCTCCTCAGCTGAGAGCTGTCTACAGTCACACCACCCTGCTGCCCAATCCCATCAGATCTCGGAAGCTAAGCAGGGTTGGGCCTGGTTAGTCCTTGGATGGGAGACCGCCTGGGAACACCAGGTGCTGTAGGCTTGGGAGAAGGACCTGGCAACCCACTCCCAAAAAGCAATCAGCCATTGAAAACCCTATGAATAGCAGAGAAGCACTGACAAAGTGTTTCGCCTATTGTACGTAGGGTCACTTGAGTCAGATACCAAATCAAGGGCACCTAACAACAACAACAACAACAACAACAACAACAACAAAGCAGTAAAATAAAGATGTCACACTGAAAATGAAGGTGCACCTGACTCATGCCATGGTATTTTCAGTTGCATTATATGCTTGTAAAAGCTGGACAATGAATAAGGGAGACAGGAGAATTGATAATTTTGAACTACGGTGGTGGAGACAAATACTGAATATAGCATGGACTGGCGAAAGTACCAACAGATTCGTCCTGGAGAAATGTAGTGACAGTGCTACTTGGAAGCAAAGATGGCTGGATTGCGTCTCATGTATTTTGGAAATGTTGTTAAGAGGGCCCAATCCCTGGAGAAGCACATCATGTTTTGGAGAGTGGTGGGTCAGCAAAAAAAAAAGAAAGATCCTCAACTAGATGGATTGACACAGTGTCTGCAACAATAGGCTTAAACTTAAAAAAAAAAAAAAAAAAAAAGGTGTGCCTGGCACAGATTTGGGGAGTGTTTAATTCTGTTGTATGTAGTGTCACTAAGAGTTAGGCCCTACTCAGCAACACCTAACAACCACAGTGCCTTTCAGAAGAGATTTATGTTAAACTCATTAGTGATCTGACTCCTCCTTCCCCTGCACTTGCACTACATCTTTGATTTTTTTGGAATGTTTATGGAAGGAAGGGGGAATATTTTCCCCTGAAATCATGTAATTCTCACTTAAGTAGGCAGCAGAGTAGAGTGGTTGAGAATGTGGCCTGGGTCAGGCTGGAGCGTCAGTACCCTGGCTCTCTCATTTCTTAGCTATCTAGCCTTGGTCTAGTTACTCAAGCTCACATGCCTCAGTTTCCTCATCTATTTAGTAGAAATAATACTAGTTCCTATCTACTAGAATTGAGGTGAAGATTAAATAAATAACATACTAGAAAAGCACTGTAGAAATGTTGTCGGCTACCCTTAGGTAGACTTTGGTTAAGTTACAATGTAAAATTGGATCCTAACTCCAATTACCTGTAGCCATAGCTCTGTGGCATCCGATCCCATCAGATCTCGGAAGCTAAGCAGGGTTGGGCCTGGTTAGTACTTGGATAGGAGACCTCTGGGAACAACAGGTGCTGTAAGCTTGGGAGAAGGACCGGCAACCCGCTCCCAAGAATCAATTTGCCATTGAAAACCCTATGAACAGCAGAGAAGCACTGACAATAATGTTTTGCCTGTTGTAATAGGGTCGCTATGAGTCAGACACCAACTCGACGGCATCTAACAACAACAACAACAACTGCAATTTTCATGTTAAAGTAGGAAAGTACTATCTTGATAATCACTTTTAAAATACTGGCTTTAGCTACCATAGTAAGCCCAATAGAAGTGTTTTGTTGTGTGTTTTGGTGTGTGTTCACAGCCTAACTACACCTTAACCAAACCACTTCTAAAACTTGACCTATAAAGACTTTGTGTTTATATGGATTTCTATGAGACCAGAATAGGAGTAAGGGACAGAGTATTTGAAATAAAGTGTTTTTTTTTTTTTTTTTTTTCAAATAAGATGTGTGTTATTTTTTTTTTTTATCACTGGGACAAAGTATTTGAAATAATTATCTTAAGAAGAGGAAAGACTTATTTTGGCTCATGGTTTCAGAGGGTCTAGACCATGGTCACTTGACCCTAATGCCTGGGGCCTGTGGTAACACAGTAGACCATGGCAGGAATGTGAAGCAGAGAGGGCTGCTCACCTCACAGCAGCCAGGAAGCAAAGAGAGGAAGAAAAGAGGCTGAGGTTCCGATATCCCCCTCAAGGACATGCCCCAATGACCTAACTTCCTTTCATTAGGCCCCACCTCTTAAAGGGTCCATCACTCCCCAGCTGTGCCATAAGCTGGAGACCAAGCCTACCACCTGTAGACCTCTGGAGAACATTCAAAATCCAAACCATAGCAAATCTAAAAGAAAAACTTGGGCTTTTCCTTCTTCCAGGTTTCTCACTCCTATTAGTTCCAAAGCTTGCTCCTCCTTGTCCCCTTTTTCCCACCCTCTGCCTTCCTCAGCCATCTCCTTGCCCCTGGCATTTCCCACAAACTTTGCACCTTTCAGACGCCTTTAGTTCACCTTGAGGCGTCAGGTCTTTCCACACCTGCCCCCAGTACCACTGCCAGGCCTACTCTGTAGAGCACTACTCAGGCTTTGCGATCCTCCCTTTTTACACTCTCAGAGCTCCTGTGCCCATAACTTCCCCAAATCTGCAGATGCCTACTTGAGACTTGTCTTGGGCTCCCTCCCTCCACACACACACGTGCTGGAATTGTCCTGTGGAGCTCCTTCATCCATATGTCCCACAATTAGGATCCAAATCCCACATGGCAAATGCCACCCTATTCCCCTCCCAAGTCACACAGATTTCTTTTGAGAGCGCCAGCTTTCCTTCCGTCTCTGGGTCAACAATCTGGAAGTTGCCATCAGCTTGTCTGCATCCTCCACAGCACAGACGGCTCCTGGGCCGTCTCCACAGTCGCTCCCACCACCCTTCCCTCCCTAAGTTTAGTCCTTGTGGCTTTTTGCCCAGATGAGTGGAATGTGCAGTATCCTCCATTGAAGACATAAAAAGAAAACATGAAGAACATGTTTTTCTTTTCTTTTTTCTTCATCTTCTATTTTCTAATCTGGTTGGTTTGTTTTAGAATTGTTTTTACTCTAAAAGTTCAGTGCCAGCTGGGCGAAGCGGCTCACATCTGTCATCCCAGCCACTTGGGAGGCTGAGGCAGGAGGATCGAAGGTTTGAGGCCAGAGGCAGAGAGTGTAATTTAGTGAGACCTTGTCTCAAGATAAAAAATGCAAAAGAGCAGGGGGTGCAGCCCAGTGGTAGAGTGCTTACAAAGTATGTGTGAGGGCCTGGGTTCAACCCCCAAGTGCCAGAAAAAGAAAGAAAAGAAAGAAAGAAAGAAAAGAGAGAGGGGGGGAGGGAGGGAGGGAAAAAAAAAAGAAAAAAGGAAAGAAAAAAAAGATAAATGCCATAGTTTGGATCTGGATTATGCCCTAAGCCCCAGGTGTTAGAGGCTTGGCCCTCAGAGAGGCACTACAGGGAGGCAGTGGAACCTTTAGGAGGAGGTCCTAAGTGTAAGTTCTCCTAGTTGTTGGATGTGTGCCCCTGAAGAGGACCATGGCACCCTGGTCTCCTTCTCTCTCTTTTTTGTGTCATGGCCATGAAGAGCTGTTTTGCTGCACTGCACGCTCCCACCACAGGCCCCAAAGCAGCAGGGCCTGGAGACCACAGCTGACCCCTCCAAGACCGTAAACCATCTCGGCACTAATGGAAAGCTGACTGACACAAGAAGAGCCTAGGTTTTCCTACTATTTGCTTGGGGGTGGGGTTTAGCTCACTGGGTAGAATGCTGGTCTGTACTCTCTGAGGACCCCGGTTCGATCCCCAACACTGCAAAACAGGAGGAGGATGTGGCAATCCGCTCCCGAAGCAATCCTGAAACAATCAGCCATTGAAGACGCTATGCGGGTCGCTATGAGTCGGACATGACTCAACAGCACCTACCAACCCACCAACAATATTCGCTATTAGGACTGACCCTGTGGCCCTCACCTGGCCCTGATGGTACATGGCCACATGACAACCAGAACAATAGGAAGCATCAGGAGGGCGCCGAGGGAGCTCCACTCCCAGCGTCGTACCCTGCACTGCTGTTTCCTTGCTAGGAGTTGTTTTCAACAGCCTTGCTGTTACAAAACCTACAGCCATACCACCCGGCGTCCAATCTCGTCAGCTCGTGGAAGCTAGGCAGGGTTGGCCTGGTCAGTTCTTAGATGGGAGATGGTCTGGGAATATTGGGTGCTGTAGGCTGAGGAGAAGGAGCCAGAAGCCCACTCCTGAAACAATCAACCACCCAAAACCCTATGAATAGCAGAGAAGCCCTGACAATAGTGTTTTGCCTGTTGTACGTAGAGTCGCTATGAGTCGGATACCAACTCAACGGCACCTAAGAACAGCAACAACATCTCCAAATAAGCAAGTAAATGAATGAATGAATGAATGAATGAATGAAGGTGTTGTAGGTTGGGTTCCTGGAAGAGAAATTCCCAGGCAAACTCTGCAGGGTGATTAGTAGGTCATGCCATGTTTAAATAACCAGTAGAAGGAAGAGGAAGAAGGAAAGACTGAGCAGAGGTGGAAATCAAGATGCATTTCAGGCCAGAGACTCCTAGGCTCACCTTATGGGAGCCCTGAGCTTGTGGCCTCCATAACTGTCCTGAGCTGGGCTGATATGGGTCCTGCATGAACGAGTCACAGACAGGGCCAGCCCAGGCGGGGGTGTGGGCATGGGAGTCCCTGCAGAGCCGCCAGCACCCTGACAGCTAGGGCGATGCACCTCCATCAAAGGGCTGTGGGGCCACCTGGGTAGTGGACCATGGTGGTCACCCCAGGGGACAAGCGCGCAAAGCTTGCTGGCCCGATATGGTGTGAATGTTTGTGTCACCCCCTGCCACTCCATTCATATATTGAATTCATATGCTGAATCTAATCCCCGTGGATACCTTATTAGGAGGGAAGGCCTTTGCAAGTGACAAAGTTTTGAGACTGAAGCCTCAGGAATAGGATTGTTGTTGTTGTTAGGTGCCGTCGAGTCAGTGTCTAACTCATAGTGACCCTGCGTATAACAGGCAAAACACTATTGTCAGTGCTTCTCTGCTGTTCATAGGGTTTTCAAAAGGGAATTGATTTTTGGGAGTGGGTTGCCAGGTCCTTCTCCCAAGCCTACAGGACCTGGTGTTCCCAGGCGGTCTCCCATCCAAGGACTAACCAGGCCCGAACCTGCTTAGCTTCCGAGATCTGATGGGACCGGATGCCACAGGGCCAGGAATAGGATTAGTGCCCTTATAAAAATGCCCCCGAGAGGGCTGTCCCCTGCCCTTTTGCCGTGTGAGGACATGGTGAAAAAGGGCCCTTGCCAGACACCAGATCTGGGGGGTTCTTGATCTTGCACTTCCGGCCTCCAGAACTATGGAAATTAATTTTGTTTATGGTATTTTGTCACAGGAGCTGGATTACCTTAAGGCCCTGGCTTTTCCTGCAATACGAAGATAGAATGACTTTCTAGAGCATACGGTGACCTGCATTTCTCCTCAGGTGATGTGTGGGGCCCCGGGGGCCGCAGACCCAGGAAGAAACGCACAGATGGCAAGGGCAAGCGAGAGCAAGGGAAGTGTGTTGAGAAGGAAGACAAAGCCTCTGGAGGAATGGAGGGGTCCCCACTAGGTAGCTGAAGTGGGCTGCTGGCTGGGGGTTGTGGTCTCTCTCTTTGGCTGAACTTTTGGGGCTAGCTGTAGTAGATTGGGCCTCAGCTTTGCTGTTGTTGTTAGGTGCCAGCAATTCGTGTCCGACTCATAGCGACCCTCATAGGGTTTTTAATGGCTGTTTCAGGATTGCCTTGGGAGTGGATTGCCATGTCCTGCTCCCATTTTTGTAGTGCTGGGAATCGAACCCCAAACCTGAGAAATAGCAGAGCAGTGCTCTGCCAACTGGGCTAACTCCTCAGCTAGGGGAAGCTCTATGCTCTGTATATTGGCCCAGTAGAGTTGAAGGGCAATTTTTTCTATTGTTTCTACCTCGATGTTGATTAGCTAGGTGACTGCTGGCCAGCTCCTGGGACTTGGATTCCTCAGAAGAATGGGGCTTTCCCTGGTGACTTTGACTAAGTCACCACCTGTTTCTCTGAAGAAAACGACTTAAGACCATGAAATTCCTGTGGTCTGACTGAGACTTAGGTGAGCTAACTGGTTGCTTGGGGATCACCGTGCCTCAGTGCTTCCCTGTTTCCAGGCCCCATTTCCCTGAAACTGCCTGAAATTTACTGACCCATATCAGTACCATGTGGGGGCTGAGGATTGGCTCAGATGGTAGAGTGCTGCTCTGTGCACTCTGGGGCCCTGGGTTCCACATCCCCAGCACCTCAAACATGAGAGAAGGACCTGGCAGCCCACTCCTGAAACAATCAACAATCTGCCATTGGAAACCCTACGAATAGCTGAGAAGCACTGACATGGTGCCAGGCATGGCACAGTGTCGGGGAGTGTGTCGTCCAGTTGTGCATAGGGTCGGTATGAGTTGGACCTGACTCAACAACACCTAACAATAAGAACATCACTACCACAGATGGTAGCAGATGGTTTTGGGGAAAATAAACACATTTAATCTATTTCCTCAAGAAAAGATGGATAATAATAAAAAGAAAGTAATCACCTTAGAAAGAAATTTATGCTATGGAGAGAGTATTTTGAAAAGAAATGTGTAAAAATATTTCCACTGTAATGTGATTTAATTATCAAAAACTATACAATAGAGCCTGGCACAATGGCGCACACCTGTCATCCCAGTGACATGGGAGGCAAAGGCAGGAGGATCGCAAATTCAAGACAAGAGGCAGTCTGCATAATTTAGCAAGACCCTGTCTCAAAAACTAAAAAAATGGGCTGAGGGTGCAGCTCAGTGGTCCAGCACTTGCAAAGCATGCAAGCACAAGGCCCTGGGTTCAACCCCTAGTATCACCAAAAAAAAAAAAAAAAAAAAAAGGTAAATTTTGAAAGGTTAAGCATGATATTTCTGTTCATCTCATCTCTGTAAATTTCTATTTCAGTGCATTTTATAATGTAAAATTACAGGTATAGTAACTCGTAAACAGATATGCACTAATGTGTATGTTTCAAAATTGGTTTTGGTGCCAGGTGTGGTGGCGCACGCCTGTAATTCCAGCGGCTCAGGAGGCGGAGGCAGGAGGATAGCAAGTTCAAAACCAGAGGCAGTCTGCGTAACTTAGTGAGACCCTGTCTCAAAAACTAAAAATATACACTGGAGGTGCAGCTCAGTGGTATAGCACTTGCAAAGCATGCAAGCCCAAGGCCCTGGGTTCAACCCCCAGTACCAGAAAAAAAAAATTGTTTTAGTTTTAAATTAAGAATGGTATGCAAATTTAAAAAGTGTTGGAAGGGAGGCATGGTGGCGCACCCCTGTTATCCCAGCCTTCAGGAGGCTGAATAAGGAGGTTCACATGCTCCAGGCCAGAGAGAAATGGGCTGGGGGCGGGGAGAGTTTGAGTCTGTGGTGGAAATTACGCCTGAGGTTATTTGTAGACATGTGAGGGCTTGGGACAATGAGCTTCTTCATTTGCCTCTGCCAGGCCTCAGGGCTGCACTAATCCAGGATTTCCTTAATCCAATTGAGAATGTGAACATTTCTGGGTTGTGGGATAAGAAGCAGGCTGCACATCTATTTTTGGCGCCCATATCCCTGAGCTGCTGCCCTTTGCTGTCTCAGCTGTGTGTGCCCTGGAGTCTCCCAGCACCTCTGGCCAGACTCCACCTTTCCTTACCCCCCCAGAGCTGCGGTAGCGCTTAAGATTCCAGCACCCTCTGAAGCGAAAGCGCCCTGAACGCCTTGCTCTGTTCCTAGACTTCCATTTCTCTCTTCTCCCCAATCTTGGCCCAGCTATTCCTCATTATTTTAGGTGCTGTTTGATATTGGAAGATTTTTTTTATTCCGATTTTGCAACTGCATCCAGCCAGAAGGTTGACTCAATTTATCTAGTCTACCATCACCAAAAGCATAACCAAAACACACTTACTTGTTCATGTTGTTGTTGTTAGGTGCCATCAAGTCGGTGTCTGACTCATAGCAGCCCTATGTATAACAGACCAAAACGCTATTGTCAGTGCTTCTCTGCTATTCATAGGGTTTTCAATGGGGGATTGATTTTTGAGAGTGGGTTGCTGGGTCCTTCTCCCAAGCCTACAGCACCTGGTGTCCCCAGGTGGTCTCCCATCCAAGGACTAACCAGGCCCGACCCTGCTTAGCTTCTGAGATCTGACAGGATAGGACACCACAGTGGTACAGCTGCAGGCAAAACATATTTGTGGGTTTTTGTTGTTAGGCGCCCTTGAGTCCGACTCATAGGGACCCTTATGGGGTTTTCAATGACTGACTGTTTCGGGATTGCCTTGGGAGTGGGTTGCCACGTCCTTCTCCCTGCGGTGCTGGAAATCAAACTCCAGACTTCAGAGACTTCAGAGCAGTGCTCTACCAACAGAGCTAAATCCCAGCCCAAAACTTATTTAGAGGCCCTATACTAGACTAAGCCTGCAGCCATAACCCTGTGGCTTCTGATCCCATCAGATCTCAGAAGCTAAGCAGGGTCAGGAGACCTCCTGGGAACACCAGGTGCTGTAGGCTTGGGAGACAGACCTGGCAACCCACTCCCCAAAATCAATCCGCCATTGAAAATCCTATGAATAGCTGCGAAGCACTGATAATAGTGTTTTGCCTGTTATACACAGGGTCGCTAAGAGCCAGACTGTCCTAATTGCAAACCTTTTACTTACATCACTATAGAGTTTTTGGATTCAATAGGTCTGGGACATTTCCATGGAGTTCCTTGGTGTGCCTGATGATCCAGAAGATTGTTCGTTGAGACCCACAGCTTTGGAGTACATACATTACCTGACAGCTTTAAAAATAAGTGTAGCTGGGCCCTACCCCTAGAGATTTGGCCTCATTTAGTTTGAGGATGAGATCTGGCCATTTGTAATTTTTGGTTTGCTTTTTTTGAGATAGGGTCTCATTATGCAGCTCAGGCTGACTTCACAGCCTTGACCCTCCTGCCTCTACTTCCCAAAAGCTGGGATTACTGGCGTGTACCGCCAGGCCCAGCTGGACATTTGTAATTTTTAAATCTCCTTAGGTTAACCAATGGGAGAAGAGCCCAGCAACCTGCTCCCAAAAATCAATCCACCACTGAAAACCCTATGAATAGCAGAGAAGCACTGACAATGGTGTTTCCCTGTTGTATGTAGGGTCGCTATGAGTTGGATGCTGACTCGATGGCACCTAACAACAACAATAGGTTAACCAAACTGTGTATCCAGGATTGAGAAATGATGCTAAGGGTTAGAGGAAGGGTCAAGTTTGCTCCTTGTGACTTTTGAACAAGCTGCTTCTATTACTTGTTACACCCTTCCTTTAGGTCCTTCCATGGTTGGAATGGCCTGCAGCCATAGCCCTGTGGAATCTGATGCCGGCAGATCTTGGAAG
>VMDO01021441.1:0-35387 GCA_007922755.1 Pedetes capensis | reverse complement strand
TCTTCAATGTGACATCTTTGCTTTTCAATACTCTAAAGAGATCTTTTGCCACAGCTTTTCCTAGAGCAATGCGTCTTTGGATTTCTTGACTGCTGCTTCCACGGGTGTTGATTATAGAGCCAAGCAAAGTAAAATCTTGGACAACCTCAATCTTTTCTCCATTTAATGTGAAGTTGCGTGCTGACCCAGTCATAAGGGTTGTTGTTGTTAGGTGCCGTCAAGTCGGTATCCGACTCATAGCGACCCTCTGTTCAACAGGGGAAACACTATTGTCAGTGCTTCTCTGCTGTTCATAGGGTTTTCAATGGCAGATTGATTTTTGGGAGGGGGTTTCCAGGTCCTTCTCCCAAGCCTACAGCTTCTGGTGTTCCTAGGCGGTCTCCCATCCAGGTACTAACCAGGCCTGACCCTGCTTAGCTTCCGATGTCTGACGGGATCAGATGCCACAGGGCTACCGCTGCAGGCAGACAATATGTTCTAGCAATTCCTTTTCAGGTATGTATCAAAAACAAACAAAAAATTGAAAACAGTAACTCATGTTGGCACAATCTTGTTTTTAAAAACATTGTTCACATTAGCTAAAAGGTGGAAACAACGCAAGTGTCCATGAGCAGATGAACAGGTGAACAAAATGTGGTATATACATACAATGGAGCATTATTCAGCTTTAAATTAACTGAGTTTTTGACATGTGCTAAAAAATGGATATTTAAGATATTGAGCTAAGTGAAATAAGCCAGTTGCAAAATTACAAATTCTGTCTAATTTCACTTTTGGGAGTTACATAAAGTAGTTGAAATCATAAAGATAGAAAGTAGAATGGTGGTTGTTGGGAGCTGAAAAGAAGGGAGAATGAGTAGCTATTGTATAACAGGTACAGTTTCAGCTGTGCAAGATAGATAAAATCTTTAAAAGGTGTATAATAGTGTTTGCTACACACAGCAATATGAGTACATTTAAAGTCAATGACCTGTACACTTAAATAGCTAAAATGGTAAACTTTGTTATGTACATTTTCCTTAACATAAAAATATAATTTTATAGTACTTTATAATACTTTATAGTACTTCATATATCCTCTAATTATGGATTGAATTAAAAGTGAAAGTCTCAGTTTGGCAAAAGGCAAGTGTGTGACACCCACACTCCACAATAAAATTGCCAATAATGAATTCTATCAACACATAAGGAGATCACATTATGTTATAAGTTGTTCATGATACATATGTGTCAAAAACTGTACTATGTGACAAATGTTAACCTTCCAGCTCAGACGGAGTGCTATAAACCAGAAGCCTTTCTTTCTGATCCTCCTAATAGAAGCATAGCAAATAGATGCTGAGATTAGAACTTGGTAGGGACTGCATAAAAATAAATAAATACATAAACAAAAATAAAAGTCAATTTATAAATAATATTGTTATAAATCTGTAATTCACATAAATATTTCAGATGATATTTAGAATGAGCCCCTTGGTAATGAATTCCAATACATCAAAGCAGAAATAAAAACATATGTTCACAGTGTCTCCAGGAATAATACAAATAAATTACTACAAAATGAGAAAAAGATTGATTGGATTGATACTCTTTAGAGCTGCTGTTTCTTTTTGGTTAATTCCATTTATTACTTGAAGTTGCTTGAAACGTCTTAAAAGTCTGTTTAATATTAGCTTGTTAAATATTGTCATAAATGTTTTAAAGTTTGTTTATTGCTTTCTTCAGATCCATAACCTTGTTTTAATAACCCACATATATTCACATCCACTTAGTAGCCCATTACCTTGTGTCATTAAGCTACACAATGAGTATAATTGCTTTACTTCCTACGGATTGTCTCCTAGGTCTAAGACATCAGAAAAGAACATTCTCTCAGAGCCTCAGGATCTAAAAGCCCAGTGACATTTGACGGGATCAGGCAAGTGAGTTTCTCTGTATCTCTCTCAACATCTTAATTATTTATCACCTAGCTGTAGGCAGGTCAGAGCTTTTCTGGAGACACTCTGTCAATCTGACTTGAATCAGAGAAAAAAAAAGCCAAGCTCAGAGCTCACTCTCAGATACAGAGGCTGAATGTCCAAGGGCCACAGAGAGCTCCAAGGGGCTTCACACCCCAATTAGATGTAAATGGGATTTCTAGATGCAAATTTGCACTTTAAAAAAGTCAGCATACTTAAAAAACATACAAGCAAAGAGGCATTTCTTGATTAAATGCTTCAAATACTTTGGATTTATTCCTTTGTCCTATCTCCTGCTTTTGGACATCTGCCTATGCCTGTTTTCACAAATGCTTCCCATGTCCTCAAGAAACAAAAGGGGAAAACATAAGGTGTACTTTAAGTGATTGTTCTGTCTTTAGCTGCAATTAGATTAGATAACTACAAAGTTTGATACTATTGGCAAAATGATAAAACCTGGGAGCATCTGTCACTTCAGTGGCCTTGATGACCCCCTTCCAACCACACACAAACATACACTTTACTACCAGAATGGTTTTCGAACATACACATACACTTGAACTGTAACAACTTAATATGGTGTACTACTCTTTAAAAGTGATGCTTGATTTTGATTATGAATGATCTCCATACAAGATGTGAAATATCCACATGGGAATTCAGAGCAAGTGCTGTGTCAGGCAAGGAGTCAAATAAGAATATTTGTGATTTCCTTCTTTTTGTGTCATGTGGAGTAACCCAGCTGGATGCTCAGGAGACCTATGCAGGAATACGAGACTCTGTACACAGTGTCCTTTCTAATTAACTTTAAAAGTTATGTCCACAAACATTCCCCAAACCTCTTCTTCCATTCAGTACTGTAGCTGGCTTATGCGATATTCGAATGCACAAGACAGAAACTGAGCTCTCAACCAAGTGACACTCTAGACTTGAAGCTCATCAAATTCAGAGATGCATAAATGTTCCTCAGGACAGATTCGACGATTGTTTGGATCTGAAATGTCCCTGATAAGCCTGTGTGTAAAAGGCGTGGTCCCCAGTCTCACAGTAGGTCATAAAGTCTTTATGAAGCAAGGATTGGTGGGAAGAATTTCGATCACTGGGGGTGTGCCCTTGACAGGGATTGGGGGACTCCCATCCCTTCCTCTCTAGCTTTCTTTTTTAGGGTTCTTGGCTATCATGAGGTAAGAAACTTGCTCTACTAAAGCTCTCCAAAGGCCCAAAGTCATCAGTGTCAAGCAACCATGGCCTGGCCTGAAATGTCTTAAATATAAGCCAAAATAATTTTTTTTCTTCCTTGGAGATACTTAGGGATTGAATCCAGGGCCTTACATATGCTTTGCAAGCACTGTATCACTGAGGTGTGCCCTCATCCCATTTTATTTCATTTTTTACTTGGAGACAGGGTCTCACTAAGTTACACAGGCTATCTTTGGTCTCGAACTTGAGATCCTCCTGCCTTTGCCTCCCAAGTAACTGGGATTAAGGTATGCACCACCATGCCTGCCAAACCTTTTGCATTTGTGAGTTGATAATCTCAGGTGTTTTGTTATAGTAATGCTGGAGCTCTAAGTAGATCTATTTAGAGTATTGAAAAGTAAAGATGTCATATTGAAGAGGAAGGTGCACCTAATTCATGCCATGGTATTTTCAGTCACATCATATGGTTGTGAAAGCTGGGTATTGAACAAGGGAGGCAGGAAAAGAATTGATGCTTTTGAATTATGGTGCTGGAGACAACTATTGAATATACCATGGACTGCCAAAAGAACCAACAGATCTGTCCTAGAAGAAGTGCAGTCAGAGTGCTCCTTGGAACTAAGAATGGCCAGACTGCATCTAATGTATTTTGAAAATGTTGTCAGAAGAGTCCAATCCCTGAAGAAGGGCATAATGTTTGGGAGATTGGCAGGTCCTTAAAAAAAAGGAACACCCTTAACTAGCTGGATTGACACAGTGTCAGCAACAATGGGATTAAACATTAATAAGATCATGTGCCTGGCACAGAATGGGGAATTGTTTTGATCTGCTGTGCAAAGGATCACTATGAGTCGGACTCAACTTGAAGGTACCTAACAACAATGTTGGAGCTAACTAACATATTAGGATACATGAATAGCCCTTCAGAACACAGAGAAATTCTGGCTTAGGAATGGTTGAAATAGCAAATTTTTCATGCAAAATAAAAATTTGAAGTGTTTTATTCACTCAACCACTTGTTAAACTCAATGTATTCTGATCAAAAATATATATGTGAAATACTGGAAGAATATATTTGGTCTTCCTTCCAGTTGCTGATATATAGGTGTTAAAAACTACTAGATTATCCGTAGGGAAAGAGGGTCTTTTCCATGATAATGAGATACTGATAACTGGAGGCCCTAGATAGCTTCAGGATATTGTTGTTGTTGTTGTTAGGTGCCATGGAGTTGGTATCCAACTCATAGCGACCCTGTGTACAACAGGCAAAACACTATTGCCAGTGCTTCTCTGCTGTTTGTAGGGTTTTCAATGGCAGATTGATTTTTGGGAGCAGGTTGCTAGGTCCTTCTCCCAAGCTTACAGTATTTGGTGTTCCCAGGCGGTCTCCCATCCAAGTACTGACCATGCCCGACACTGCTTAGCTTCTGAGATCTGAGGGCATCGGATTCCACAAGGATAAGTCTACAGGCAGTTTCAGGATAGGGTCTATGAAAAGGAAAGACCAAAGCATGATTAGAAGATTGGGACTTTCAGACCTTCATTCCAGTCCCCAATTCCCAGGAAGGGAGAAGAGTTGAAGGCTGAATTGATCAGTAGTAGATAATGATATCATCAATCAAGCCTACATAATGAAGCTTCCATAAAAAAAAAACTAGGACTACACAAAAGGACTAGGTTTAGAAAGTATCCAGATAGCTGAACACGTGGGAGTTCCTGGAAAGTGGCACTTAGAGAGGGCATAAAGCCTCCCCATGACCCTTCTGCCAAACTTTGCCCTGTGCATCTCTTCTATTAATCTGTATATTTTGTAATATCCTTTATAATAAACCAGTTACCATTAAGTAAATGTTTCCTTGAGTTCCAGGAGCCATTTTAGCTAATTAATGGAGTCCAAAAAGGGATTGTGGGAACCTCAATTTATAGGCATTTATTAGAAGCACAGGTCACAAATTATGCTAGTGACAGCCACTGAAAGTGAGGAACGGTCTTGTGGAACTGAGCTTTCAGCCTGTGAGATCTGACATTGTCTCTTAGTGTGAAAACTGAATTGAATTAGAGGACGCCATCTGGTATCCCTTAGAGAATATGCTACAAAATTGACTGAGGGCTGGTGGGGAGAAATCCCCACAAAGTTTAGTCACTAAGGGTCACAGAAGTGTGCTTTGGTGGAAAATAGTTTGCTTTTCTCAGAATCTAACTTGATACATTTAGCGGTACCCTCTTCCACATTTCCATGAAGTTGAAAAATGTTTCATGAGTACTTTATATTTCACTCCAGAATGGAAAATGACTCGTTTTGTGATAACTATGACTCGACTGGGAGAAGGACCAGGCAACCCACTCCCAAAAACCAATCCGCCATTGAAAACCCTATGAACAACAGAGAAGCACTGACAATAGTGTTTCGCTTGTTTTACATAGGATCACTATGAGTTGGATACCAACTCGACAGCACCTAACAACAACAACAACAACAACAACAACAACAACAACATGACTCGATTGGACAGCACCTAACAACAACATGCAAATTGTATGTGACAATGACATAACTTGGTTATCACTTTAATAAAAAAGAATCCTTTTAAATTTTTGTTCTCAGAGGTTTCCTCTCCTATGAATAGTAGTTACTTATAAATATTGTTTCTGTCCCAATTGTAAGTATGATTTTGATTTTCTTCTCCCAAAAATTACAGTTAGCTAATCAACAATTCATTTAATGTTTTCCAAACTTTGGCTGAGGAGGACCCTCAGGGAGCACCAGCCAGAAAAGTGGTTGGTGATAAAGCTACAGTTTCACCAATTCTCCCACCCCCATAATTCAAAACTTGTTTTTATTTCCCCAAAATTTTCTAATTGAATTCCAGAGCTAGTCAAAGATACAACCAAAGCATCAGACTTTATCTCCCTAACTTTAAAGCCAAATGCCATGATCTGCTAGCTCCAGCTACCTTTTCCAAGTTTCTCCCCATCCCCAACACTTCTTGAATGCATTTACATGGAATTTCTTGTGTATTCCTGAATATGCCACTTGTTCAAAGTTCTGGTCTGCTTTATCTATTGGTCATGCAGTTCTCACTGTGGAGTATTGCTAGCTCACTTCTACTCATCATCAAAATCCTAAAAATGTTTTGCAGCTATATTCTGGACCTTTTACTTTGTCTTTTGCTATTTACTTTCATATAAACCAAACCACACTGTACTATGAACACAGATTTACCTCTTGTTATGTTTTCTAAGACACAGATCCCTGTGAAGGCTTATACCATATCTGTTTTTCATTTGTTTGTTTAATTCCTGGTGTCTAACATAGTTTTGGCCTGTATCTGTACAGCTGTGGCATTGGATCTCATCAGATCTCAGAAGCTAAGCAGGGTCAAGCCTGGTTAGTACTTGGATGGGAGACCACGTGGGAACACCAGAAGCTGTAGACTTGGGAGAGGGACCCGGCAACCCATTCTCAATAAGCCATCAGCCATTGAAAACTCTATGAATATCAAAGAAGCACTAACAATATTGTTTCTCCTGTTATATGTAGGGTCACTATGAGTCAGATATTGACTCAACAGCACCTAACAACAACAACAACAAGCATAGAGTACATTATATGTGGTAGTATGTGTTTATGAATAGATAAATAGAAATATAAACCAGTTTGTTTTCTATTTACCCTTTTAAATGTGTTATTGATTATTTTGTCTTTCCATTTCTTAAAGACAAGATAACAAGCAAAATAAACACATCTAGGTAAGTAAATTCAGAAGACTGCATGGGTTTTGCTAGAGACAAAAGTAGAATTTTTTTTTCCAAAAGGCATTGTAAACCTTTGAAAGAAACTGGCAATATTTCAAGATTCTGTACATTAAGAATGTTATTTTTTGTTTGTTTTTATAATTATTTAGATCATAGGTAAAAGCTATGCTTTTGGACTTAGAACATTCATCAATTCTCTGGTACTCTGAAGATAATACCATGTTTGTCTTTCTAGAAAATCAGTTATTTGAAATTAATTTTCTTTCCCATTGAAGTTTCATCTGATGCTATATGCTTCTAGAAACCTGAGATCTCAATATGTAATACTATCTGCCTTTTCTTGAAGATTTCAGAGTAAAATAGTGTCTATGCATTTGCTTATAGAGTTGCCTACTGGGAAGACATTTCCTCTTAATCAGTCCACCTACATAATTGGACCCAACATGTCAACACCTACTAACACTTTAAGACTGTGTTATTCAGGTTCCCATTGCTCTATGAGTAATGCCTGAGTAAATCAAATTAAGGGAGGAAGCATTTAATTTAGATCAATGTTTCAGAGGTTTCAGCTCACGGTCACTTGGCCCTATAGCTTTGGCCTTGTGGTGAGAAGTATACCATGCCAGAAGTATGTGGAGGCAATGAAGTAGGAGGCTGGGAAACCAGTATCCCCTCAAAGTGAATGACATCAATGACCTCATGTCCTTCTACTGGACTCTACCTCCCAACAGAGCTAATGACTGAAAACTAAGGCTTTAGCACATGGTCTTTGGGAAACATTTTAGATCCAAGCCATAGCAAAGATCTGGTTCAAGTGTTTAGTCCTTAATCAACTTGTTTTCAGTAATACATTGGGTTCAAGTTTTTGTCTGACCCAATGATTTTTGGCTATCTCCCTTATCATCTTAATATAGTCAAGGCAGTTTTAAATTCTTCCTTAAATACTTCTATCATATGCTCAAAATGAAATATATCTTATTTTATTGTAGTAAAAGCCCACTGCATAGATGTAAGGCTGGGATTTAGCTCAGTGGGTAGAGCGCTGTGCTGCAGTCTCTGAGGCCCCAAGTTCAATTCCCAACAATGCAACAATGGGAGAAGGGCCTGGCAATCCACTCCCAAGGCAATCCCGAAGCACTCAGCCATTGAAAACCATATCAGGGTTGCTATGAGTCGGATACCGACTCAACGGCACCTAACAACAACAGCATATATGTAAGGATGATAAATATTACCAATCAATTAAGTAAAATTCCTTTGGTATTTGTGTTATCTAAGTTATTACATACTGAAATAAGGAAGACAAAAGAAGAATTAATGCTTTTAAATTTTGGTGCTGGAGATAAATATTCAATATAGCTTGGACTGCCAGAAGAACAAACAGATCCACCCTAGAAGTACAACCATAGTTTTCTTTGCAAGCAAATGGTGGGTAGACTACATCTTACATATTTTGGATATGTTGTGGAAGAGTCCATTTGCTGGAAAAGGACATCATGTTTAGGAAACAACTACATGTATTGACACAGTGTCTGCAACAATGGGCTTAAACATAAGTAAGATCATGTGCCTAGCACAGAGTCTGGAAGTGTTTCCTTCTGTTGTACATAGGGTTGCTATGAGTCAGACCTGCCTTGTGAGCATCTAACAACAACAACAACAGTGGAATTGATTTTCCTTTCGTATCCCATGCGTTTTACTGTATCTGTAGTCTCCTGTATACTTCAAATGAATGCAGAAGAGTTGCTTAGATCTCCTAGCTATTCCTTAATAGACTTACCCTTTTCTCAGTCTTATCCCTTAGAAACCACTGAGCTGTACTCTACTATTAAGTTGTTCTGACCTAGAAGTGCAACCACAGTGATCCTTGGAAGTAAGGATCCCTAGAGTGTGTCTTATGTTTTTTGGACTTGTTGTCAGGAGGGACCAATCCCTGGAGAAGGACATAATATTTGGGAGAGTGGCAGGTCAATGAAAAAAAGGAAGATTCCCCCCCCCATCTAGATGGATTTACACAGAGTCTGCAACAATGGGATTAAACATAAAAAAGATAGTGTACCTGGCACAGAATTGGGGAGTGTTTTGTTCTGTTTTACATTGGGTCACCATGAGTCAGAATCAACTTCACGTCACCTAACAACAACATTGATCTCTTATTGATTCTAAAATATCAGTGCAGAGGATATATGAGTGTTGCCATAAAATGCTGCATTACTTAACATTCATTGAGTAGTAATGTTCTTCCCTTCAAATTTTTCTGTTATCAAATATCTATATAAAGCAGAGTTCATTTTTACATAATATTTAAATACATAATCTTATCATAACATATTTGTTTATAGCAGTGAACCATTCACATATTTTATATTATTTATGACAAAGTCATTCTGATATATTTAGTGCAATCCTTTCACAAAAAGATTCACTGTTTTTAGCTGCTCATTATGTTATTGGAAAACATAATTTTAATATGCTATGAAAACACAAAATAATATGATTTCATAAATTCCTAAAAACTGATTTCTTATTCTTAAATGTTAATGGTTGATATCATTTGGGAACTTTGAGTCACTACGTGGATCCTGGTAGCTCTCTGTGGAATCCTAAAGGCTCCAAAGAGCAGAGTATAAAACATCTGACCCTGGTTGGTGCTTTTAAGAAATTTGCATATTTGGGATTTACAGTCTTAATTCTAAATTCATCTCCATGATCAGTAAGAAAGCATTCTACATCTAAATATGCATTTAATTTTATATTGGAATGTATTATCCTAATTCAAAGTACTTTTTTCCTTTTGTGACTTTTGAGGTTTATGTTTCTGCTGAATGTTAGAATTTCAAAGGTGAGAAACTATTTATTTACATTATGCCCGATTTGTCTAATAGAAGTCTGACAGTTGTAATAAGTCTGCTGAGCCTTAGAGATTTTATAAAGAAACTAAACAAAACTTTCCATCTGACAGATCTAGCAGTGGGAAATCCTACCTTGATTTCTGAACTGATTTGTTGAGATTTTCTTACACCATATGGAAAACCTACTTTATGTGATAGGAGATTTAAGCACAAGGTTTGATACTAAAGCTCCAACAAGGGAAGAATGTGAATCCAGGAAACATAAGGAAAGTGAGTTCTGTAAAATTGCTGGTAAAATATTTGTCCCTGTTCAATAGCTTGATGAATGGACTTCTTCACCTAATTTATTTGACTTCTCCTACAGGTTTTAGCTGTGTGAATTCTCTTCAAATAAATAGAATATATCCTACCAGAAATGCAGAAAATTGAAAGTGAATTGAGACTTTATTTTTGTCTTAGCATCCCGACTCCATCCTTCTCCTTCACAACCAATTCCCTGCTTCTTACCTCAAAGTACAGGACATTTTAAAATAGAAAAAAGTTAGAGGAGAAGAGGAGCTAGTCACCTATTTTTGGTGCTGTGAAGAATTTTGAAAGACAGAACTTAACACTCCATTGATTGTTGTTGTTTTTGTTAGGTGACGTCCAGTTGGTATCTGACTCGTAGTGACCCTACGTACAACAGGCAAAATACTATTGTCAATGTTTCTCTGCTGTTCATTGGATTTTCAGTGGCAGATTGATTTTTGGGACTGGGTTGCTGGGTCCTTCTCCCAAGCATACAGAACCTGGTTTTGGGACTGGCAGTCTCCCATCCAAGTAATAACCAGGGCCAGATGCCACAGGGCCACAGCTTCAGGCCTCCATTGATTAGATGCTTAGAAAACAAGGAGACCTCGCTTTTGAGTACCTAATTTAAATTGTAGTGGTTATAAACCTAGAAGTGCCAATACTGGATCATTATGGAGGGATAACAATGAAGTTTTCCATAATGGATGCACTATTTTATATTCTTCGGAGAAGGACGTGGCAACCCCCTCCCAAGGCAATCCCGAAACAGTCAGCCATTGAAAGCTCTATCAGGGTTGCTATGAGTTGGACTCTAATCAATGGCACCTAAGAACAACAACAACAATTTTATATCCTTACCAATATCATGCAAAGAATCAACTCCCTCCAGTCAACACTTGTCATCCTTCATTTTTCGGTAATTGCTATTCTAATTGGGCTTTGGAGGTACCTCACTGTGGTTATAATTTGTATTTCCCTTATGATTAGTGATGCTGATAAGCATTTCATGTAACTATTGTATACTTTTTACTTTCTTTGCATTTGTAGGTTTACTGTAAGTTTTTACACAAGAGCTCAGATATGGGAACAAACTAAATTTTCTGATATGGATGAATAGATGAAGAATTAGCTAAATACATACAATAGAATGTTATACAGCTCTTAAAAAGAAAGAAAACACTGGTTGCCATATATGGCAATGTTTATCAATCTCAAGGGCATTTCCTTAATTGAAATAAGCAAGTCACAGTAGAACAAACATATGATTCTACTTATATAAGGTACCTAAGCAGTCAGATTCCTTTTAGAATAGTGTAGTGTTTGCTGGGGCCTGTGGGAAGAGGTAAAAGTAATTCAGTTATGGAGGACAATAAATTCCCAGATGTCACCTATGCCACATTGTGTTGATAGTTAACAAAACCATAATTGCACACTTAAGTTTGTTAAGAGAGTAGATGACATATTAAATATTCTTACTATAATTAAAAAAACAAGAGAAAGAACTTGGGGTATCTTGTGGGTGTGATGCAATAAGAGAGAAGAGAAAATACAGTTTTCTTAAATAAAATTATAAAAATACAATGAATACATTTGGATGGATTTTGGCACAATAAATAACATTAAAAATTTTAAAAGGCATAGAGAGTTGGGAAAAGGTGGACCAATGCATACTAAGTTGTAGATAAGAATAAGAAGATCTGATGTGCTATTGCAAAATTGAGTACCTAGAGATAATGATAATATACTGGATATTTTATAATGCTAGAATAAAGGATTATACATGTCTTATCACAAACAAAAGATGAATATTTGAGGAGACAGATATGATTACCTTGGTTTAAATATCACACAATGTATACATATGTTGACACATTACACAGTGCCCTATAATTATGTACATTTGTTATGCTTTCATTTATGTTGTAAGAAGCAAATTTTAAAAAATAGAAGAAAATACTGATCTAACAATCATACATATGTATACACACTGTGTGGAGGTGAGCTAGTCAATAAGTCATTGTTATGTTATACAGAAAAAGTGCAGGAACATTTTAGATTATATAAGAGATTGTAGGTATAAAAAATCTCTGAAATTGATCCATTTATTAGGTCTTGAAAATATAAAGAATTGAGAAAACAGATTATTATGTCAAGCAAAATAATCCAGGCACACATAGTCAAATACCACGAGCTTATTCTTAAGTGGAACCTAAAAACATGTAGCTCATAAAAGTTGACAGCAGAATAGTGGTTACCAGAAGCCATAGAGAAGACAGCGGATGAGGGATAGGGAGAAGTTGGTCAGTGAGTACAATGTTTCAAGTAGTTAGGAGGAATAAGTTCCAGTGTTTAATTGCACAGTAGATGAAAACAGCTAACAATAATGTATTATATATCTCAAAATAGCTAGAATGGAAGATTTTTAATACAATCATCATAAAGAAATGATAAAAGTTTAAGATGAAGGATATGCTAATTACCTTGAGTGGATCATTAACTGAACTATACATGAATCAAAACATCACATTGGCCGGGCACAGTGGCACAAACCTATGATCATAGTAACTCAGGAGGCAGGGGCAGGAGGATCATGAGTTCGAGACCAGAGCCAGCCTATATAACTTGGCAAGACCCTGTCTCAAAATAAAAAACAAGAAATGAGCTAGGTGAAGCTCAGTGATAGAGCATTTGCAAAGTATGTGCGTGTCCCTCAAAGTGTGTGGTTCAACCCTCAAGTACTGAAATAAATATATAAATAAATAAATAACCATCATATTGTTGCCCATAAATGTCACTTTCTATCAATCAAAAATACATATAGTAAAGAGAAAAAAATTCAAAATAGAGAAGACATTTTCAGATAAAAGAAAGACATGAAATTTTTGAATCACAAAGTGTATGAATAACTTGCTTTTAAAATATTACACAAAAATATATTCTTTTAGTAAGCCTAGCACCAATTGTTGTTGTTGTTGTTGTTGTTAGGTGCCGTCCAGTCAGTATCTGACTCATAGTGACCCTCTGTACAACAGGGGAAACATTATTGTCAGTGTTTCTCTGCTGTTCATAGGGTTTTCAATGGCAGATTGATTTTTGGGAGGAGGTTGCCAGGTCCTTCTCCCAAGCCTACAGCTTCTGGTGTTCCCAGGCGGTCTCCCATCCAGGTACTAACCAGGCCTGACGCTGCTTAGCTTCCGAGATCTGATCGGATCAGATGCCACAGGGCTATGGCTGCAGGCCAATAGGATGTTTAAAAATATTCAAATGAGCACTACTTTTTCATTTATACTATTTGTATATACAATGTTCAAGTGCATAGCTTGTTTCTTATTTCTAGTTTCCTAGTTTTTTCTAGAGGCTGTTAATGAACAAAATGTTATTTTGTTGAATTTTCACCTTATGTTTTACATATTAACTTGTTTTATTTAAATAATCTTTCATTGCCAAAAGTATATT
Source organism: Pedetes capensis (assembly GCA_007922755.1). Taxonomy (NCBI): domain Eukaryota; kingdom Metazoa; phylum Chordata; class Mammalia; order Rodentia; family Pedetidae; genus Pedetes; species Pedetes capensis. Next base: position 21,874 of record VMDO01021441.1, on the reverse strand, counting down.
CTATAAATATAATTTCCTTTCAATTTTCCTTTAAAAACAATGTTTACAGATTTTTTTGCCTTTAGTCTATTTATGGAATATAATTGGTATGTTTTCCCAGATGAATGACTCACAGTATTGATAATGATAATTCTCTCTTAAGGAAACTAAAAAGTTTATGTTCTATGAACATAAACTTTAAAAAGGTCATGTTCTATGTATCTTATAAAAATGTGACATTTTTGATATTACATTTAATTTTAAGTATACAGATAAATACTTTTCATTATTGTGTTAATATAATTTTATTAAACTAGTCTCTAATTGTTGTTGTTAGGTGCCCTCTCTAAGGAGACATATAAATTCTCTCTGCTTATATCTACTTATTATCATATACCAATCCATTAATTGTCCCAGAGGAAAAACAAAATGTGTAGGCCAGACCCAAGTCTCTTTCTTATAATTATCCCAATAAAGTCTCTACTAATTCCTGAGGGCTTATGCTATCATCATTTACAGGAAGACACTTTCTCTTCTAGGTTTTTCATACACAGTCATATGTTCCTTCTACGTACATCCAACATTTCAGTCTCAGCTCTTTTTTCAACACTTCCCCTGCAATTTCATGAACAGTGATTTAAGCTTTTACTCTTCTCATTCTCAGAGTTAGCACTGGATCTGGAGTGGAGAAGATTCCTCATAAGTAACTTTTAAATGGGTAAATAAGTAGAGTGATTATGTAGGGCAGCACATCCAAACTGAAAAAGACCTCAAGAAATATTTGGGAACTGATCCAATGGATAAAATCTTGGTAAAATGTTCTATATTTGAAATAAGAGTCCTCGATGTCTAAGTGACCTAAATAGATGAAGATATAGAGAGGCAGCCCCTTGTTAGGATATTCAAGTGGAACTGGCATGTGTTTAAACTGCTCGGATATGGCCTATATCTAAGACTTTTCCTTACTTTTTTGAACATTTACTTTCCTTTTGTGCTGTGACTATTTCATACTTTGCACGTAATCCTTTCTAATCATTTGTGATAGACATCCTTCCTCCCATTCCTCAGGATAATAGCTGTTAAATGACATACAACACTTTGCATTTTCCATTTTTCCTTTGGGTCTTATATTGATTATAAGCACAATTTAGTAAAATGGAACTTCATAAGATATATCATTCCCTACAACAACAACGTCCCAATCCCAACTAACAATGTACTTAAATAAAGTCTACAAAACTTCATACAGAAAGATACCAAATTTGATCAAAATATTTTGAAATTCCTGAGTTCAGATAAAATTATATATTAAATGATAAAATATGAAGATGACAATATCCAGTTTGCTCATTAGTGTAAATTCAGGAGGTGTCCTTTTTTTTTTCTTTTCTTAAGTAGGAACAAAGAAAAAGAGACAAAAATTATAAATTCCCACTGCTTCCCCTTGGCTATATATACATAATTTCATGCATTTAATATTTTTCATCCTTAGCATTCACTATAATTAATTGAATAAGATACTTGAAATAATGGATTTTAATAAAAATAATCATATAAACATGCTTTTTTATAACTAATTGACTGTCTAATATAGTCTTACTCAAACTATGTTGCTGGATATCATATTAGAGACACCCTACACTTTAAAAACAGACAGTTAGAGCATGTTAGAGTACTCAGTGTAAAATGGGAATTTAATGGTGAAAATTTTTAGAAAATAATGATATACAGAAACCCCAAATAAAGATACACTGGGAGGTATTTGTGAGACTATTTTTTATCAAATATGTTACACCTTTCACTTTAAAAAATTGTAATGCTCTGTATGTACAAGTACCAGGAAGATATTTATTATACATTTCATGTTAATCAGATTTTGTTCAAAATCTAAATTGTGTGGTTGCATTAAATGAAGGCAAACTGGCAAATCTTCATTCTGTACTAGTGAATATTTCATTGTGGTCTGAACATAGAAAAATGGCATATAACCTGAGTCATCACAAGGAACACATAGCCTAGTCCCATGGAGTTCAAAGAAAACTGCGCCCTACCACATAATCTAAAGCACTAGCTTACTCACTACATACAACCTGGTCTTCCACACAACATAAATTACAATTATGTTTCTTTTGTAATTTTACTTGTTTTAATCTTTGATTTGAATCAGGTTTAAAGTTTTATAGTTGGCATAAAAATTTGTACCTAAATTAACATTTAACTATATCAACTCACAGGATTTATGCTTTTTCTCTCTATAAAAATATTTACATACATATATATATATATATATATAGAGAGAGAGAGAGAGAGAGAGAGAGAAAGAGAGAGAGAGAGAACTTGCAGAGTATGTTTGTGACCCTGAGTTCAACCTCCAAGTTAAAAAAAAAAAAAGAAATAGAATGTTCCTTATTGTTTTCTGAGTATACTCACTTCTCTGATGAATTTTCAAGTATATTGAAATAAATCAGGGCAATTTTGGTTGTTGATTTGCAATCTTATTATCTTCCTTAACTTATTTTATGTGAAAGAAGAGTATATTATGTGTGTGTATATATATGTGCGTGTGTGTGTGTGTGCGCGTGTGTGTATATGCATATATATGCATATATATATGTACATATATATATATATATATATATATATAATCTCAATACTAGGGGTTGTACCCATGGCCTTATGCTTGCTTGCTTTGCAAGTACTGTACCACTGAGCTGCACCTGCAGCCCATTTTTTTTTCTTTTTTTCTTTTTTTTTTTACTTTTTGAGACAGTCTCACCTAATTATACAGACCACCTCTGGTCTCAAACTTGCAATCCTCCTGCCTCTGCCTCCCAAGTCACTGATATTAAAGGCATGTGCCACCGTGCCCAGTCTATATTTTTTAAATTCATGAGCAACTCATATAAATCTTCATTTACTCAGTACTGTTTGAGATACATGACTACTCACTTAGAGATAATAAGTCAATTGTATTATTGAAAGTTATGTCAGTTATAAAAATAAATCAATTATTATAATATCAAAATAAAATGGTACCCCCAAAATTTACTCATCGAAAGTAAAAGTCATTTTATTTGATACCATGAAGTTTATCAAGAAGCAAACCATGATGTTATCATGGCACAAGCATAGATTTCTGGTGCCTGATTGAATATTGCTAATATTTTAAAACATTCTTCTGTAAACTTCCAAACTATAATAACATATATTTGATATTTTATTTTAAAATATTTCTGTAGCATCACATGTTTTAGATACATACAACCTGCACAAGAGAGTCCATAGGTTTTGAGAACATATAGGGTAGAAATACCTCTGATTTTATGACACCGAGCTGTCAAACACTAAAAATATGAAAAAGAAAACTTCAAAAGACTTCCCTGAAATTGCATGAAACAATTTACTAACTACTCTTCTATGCAAATGAAACAGTCATAAGAAGAAAATAGTCCATTTTATATATTCTTCCGTGGATTTTAATATGAAATCTGTTTCCTCTGAGGGAACACTTAATAATATGCATCAAGGAGGAAACATATAAGCTCTAGGTCTTACCTAAGGGTATCTTAAAAACAAAATGCTTTTTGAGACTCTATCCCCTCATGCTTTAAGGGATAAATACAGTTTTCTATTCCAGATGTCTTTGGCATAGATTTGATATTCAAATAAATATTAACATAATTCATATACAATGCACTTTTGGGAAAATAATGAGTAAAAACTCAAGAGAAAACATTTTTAGGATAATGCACAAATGCATTCATTGTCACAGAATATATTTTCCTTTTCACTTGGATGATAGATTTCTTAAAAGCAGAAAATTCTCATGTGTGTTTTCCAAATATTTCCTCATCTGTGGCATATATAGTGCATGTAAAAATTACAAAATAAAGGCAAAGTCATTCAGTATCACCAGCTATTTAGCCTTTTTAGGCATTTTATGTCTCTATAGTCTTTTCTTTCCTTTGGGTAGAATTAATTCAGGTATTAATTCACCACTTCACCTAATACTCCAGAGCTAAAATAAGGTTCTTTGAGCTTGGCATGGTGGCGCATGCCTGTAATCCCAGCGACTAGGGAGGCAGAAGTAGGAGGAAAGCAGGTTCAACACTAGAGGTACCCTGCATAACTTATCAAGACCCTGTCTTAAGATAAAACAATACCATGGGCTGGGAGTGTAGCCTGGTGTTGGAGAACTTGCAATGTTTGAGGCCCTGAGTTCAACCTCCAAGTCAAAAAAGAAAAAGGAAAAAAAATAGAATGTTCCTTATTGTTCTCTGAATATACTCACTTCTTTGATGAGTTTTCAAGTATATTGAAATAAATCAGTGCATTTTTGGTTGTTGATTTACAATCTTACCTTCCTTAATTTTATTTTTTATGTGAAAGAGGAGTAAAAATCCTTGCCATATACTAGCTGGTGTGGCATTTCATGTACTGGTGGTTATTTTATCATGAGATGAACTGCACTGAACATCACAGCGCCACTTTATAGTTAAAGTAACTAAAGCTCAGGTTAAGGAAAATCACTAGTTACGCAATAATTAAAGAGTCGTCTGAATCTTCTCATTGTTCATAGCCTTGTTCTTTTAAAAGCCAGACTGGTATCCATTGTAACATTATCAGAAGCCTTGAATCTCTCAGTCACTTCTTTGCTGTGAAAATTCAAATTTAAAACCTCTTTGATTATTTTACTAAGATATATCTCATTTTGTTTAAAAAATCCATTTTAACTGACACTCCTGATAACCCTCTTTTCTTCTTCCTAGGAGTTAATACAAAGCTGTTCAGTTACAGGCAAACCTTAGTTATACTTGACCATGCCCTTGACGGTTGAATCCCGCCTGTGGGTGGTATTCACAATAATTCCAAAATTGACCTAAGTAAATGTCTCCTGTTCAGACCTGCTTCCTTAAGGACACTGATTTCTTTGCAGAGCTTCTGCTCTCCTGAGGAGAGAGTGTGAGAGGCTGGGTTGCACAAGAAAGTGTCCTGCAGTGGCTCATCTGAAGGTGGAGAAAGTAGAGTTAAATTCTTGTTTCAATATATGATCAGTGTAAGAAAAAATTTCCAAACCCACATTTAAGTTTTGCAGAATTGAAGGAGTTCTTACTTTATCAAAAAATATGTCTTGATATTTTGACATATGTCAGGTACTATATAAGAAAGGGGAGATGGGATTTTGCTAAGTTGGTACAGTGATTTCTGTACCCCATGAGGCCCAGAGGTCGATCCTCAGCACCATGAAAATGGGAGTGGAAAAGCCCTGGCAGCCCACTCCTGAAATAATCCCTTAACAATCATCCATTGAAAACCCTATAAATAGCAAAGAAGCACTGACATAGTGCTGGGCATAACACAGTGTTGGGTAGCATTTTGTTCTGTTGTACATAGGGTCACTATGAGTCAGATCTGACTCAACAACAGCAACATAAAAAAGGAGAAGATTGAAAATTAGAGAAACTAACATTCCTTAGGTACTAAACATATGCCAAATACTCCAGTAGACAAAACCTGTTTAAGCCTTAGGCTCTACATTTATATATAATACCTATATTGATTAATTTGTCACTTTGCTACAGGGTCCCCAAAACTGATTGGTTAAACATTATTCTGAGAGTATCTGTGAGTGGATTTCTGAATGAGATTAAAATTTAAGCACATGCTCCTTGAATAAAGCAAGTTGCCCTCTCTAGTGTGAGTGTGCCTAATCCAATCAGTTGATCATCTGAACAGAATAAAAAGAATAAACCTCTCACAATAAGAAGAAACTCCTATCCAACTGCTTTTCAACTATGATATCCTTTTTATTTGGTTGTAGGACATTTTTGCTTTTTTTTCTCTATCTTTCACAGTTTCTGTGTTCAAATACACGTAACATAGAATTTGGCCATTCTTGCCATTTAAGTGTGCAGGTCAGCAACATTAAAAGCAGTCCTAATGTTTTGTAGGCCTACAGATGTACCACTGTGGTGTCCAATACTATCAGATCTCAGAAGCTAAGCAGAGTCGGTCCTGGTTAGTACTTGGATGGGAGACCACCTGGGAACATCAGGTGCAATAGGCTTGGGAGAAGGACCTGGAAACCCACTCCCAAAAAACACCCAGCCATTGAAAACCCTATAAATAGTAGTGAAGCACTGACAGTAGTGTTTCATGTATTGTACATAGGGTCTCTATGAGTCAGACACTGATTTGACAGCACCTAACAACATTTTGTAACCATCACCACTATCCATCTCTGTAACTCTTTTCATCTGTACACCTACTAGAGGTAACTCCCCATTCTCCTCTCCCACTAACACCCCCTGACCTGACTCTTTCAACCCCATTCTACCTTCTGTCTTTATGAATTTGACTATTCTATGTATCTCATGCCTGCAGCTGTAGCCCTGTGGCATCCGATCCTGTCACATCTCGGAAGCTAAGCAGGGTCAGGCCTGGTTAGTACTTGGATGGGAGACCACCTGGGAACATCAGGTGCAATAGGCTTGGGAGAAGGACCTGGCAACCGACTCCCAAAAAACAACCAGCCATTGAAAACATTATGAACAGCAGAGAAGCACTGACAGTAGTGTTTCCCCTGTCATATAGAGGGTCGGTATAAGTCTGATACCGACTCAACGGCACCTAACAACAACAACAACAACATGTATCTCATAGAAATGGATTCATACAATATTTGTCTTTTGGGGACTGCTTTCTGCAAGCATGTTCTTTTCAAGGTTCACCCATGTGGTAGTGTGTGTCAGAGCTATTTGTGTCTTTATATCTAGAGGGAATATCTTGTAGACAGAGAGGCAGATCTAAGCTTTAAACCAGCTCCTGGCCTCCTTGTGGAATGACTATGCAATAAAGCCTTTTCTTTTTGCAAAACCTGATGTCATAGTATGGCATTCTATATACACATATGAGCAACCCCTTCCTTGATAATAATCTCTAGATTTTGAACCTAGAAATATCAATTTCTATGTATAGTAGAATGAATATATATGTATATATATAATATATATATACATATACATATATGATATATACATATCATATATATATTAGTTGAACCCAAGGCCTTGTGCATCCTAAGCAAAGAATGTATTACTGAGCGCACCCCCAGTCCCTTTTTACTTTTTATTTTGAGACAAGGTCTTGATAAATTGCATAGGTTGTCTCTGACCTTAAACTTGCCATCTTTCTCCCTCAGTCTCTGGAGTTGCTGGGATTACAAACATACACCACCACACCACACTCAACTAAAAACCTCCCTTTTTAAAAGCGGCCTGCATCAAGACATATATCTATCTGGATTTAAACAAGGAGACTAAATCTAATAACCTAAAATCCATTTCCCCAGGAAACACATACACATCTAAATATACATAGTATATATATACACGCATCCATGTATGTATGCATATGAACGTTATCACATGTATTCTTCATATAGCTTACAACTTTCAATGAGCTCCAATCCAAGAATTCATTTATAGCAAAGAGAAGAATGCATTTGGACTTGCAAAAGGTGTGTTTTTTTTTTTTTCTGTTTTCATTCCTATAACTCTTGGTTACTTTATTTCTAAGGAAAGGAAGTAACATTGCTTTACTTTGGCTCTGCAATTCTTTCTTATTATTTGCAGTGAATAGAGTAATTTCCATTTAGTCTGTTAGGGATCGATTGCAATTTCAGGGTTCCATCTATACTACTCATATTACCTTAGGTTGAACCTGAGGTGAAATTGTGAAGAAGGTAAAAATCATGGAGGTAAAATATTGTGAAGAAGGTCAGCATAGTTTTGGCGTCCACTTCCTCCTTCCTGAGGCCCTACAGCCCATTTCATTCACACAGAAGCTTCCCCTCTGCTCCCTCGTACATTGCCAAAGGATTGTGATCTCTGTTGCAAATCCTGGACACTCTCTTTTAAATGTCTATTCATTGATTCTGTGTGACCAGCTATGTGCTCACAAGAGAACACAGAGAAAGGTAGCACTTTGCCCTGCACAAGTTTGTTCTTACAGAGTCACAAAGTGGGAACAATGCCTGCCAAATGGGAGGATGGGAAGGAACAATAGGATGCTAAAGGAAGCGGATTCTCTCTAGCTACTGGTAGCATTCTGTTTGGGCTTTGAGGCACTGTTTTGCAAAAGCAGTAATAGATGGGCAGAACAAGTATAAACAAGATATGAATAAAACTGGCAGGTGATATATACCTGATGGTGTTTAATGACTTGAATAGTCTGGAATAAATGATGAGGAAAAGGGAATTCTATACAGATTTTGATGGATAAATATATATCATTAAGTAGTTCCTAGATGATCTTTTCCTTCAATATAAAACATTTAAAACCTGTGTTCATAAGATGAGCATGCCATCTCCTGTATGTATAAACAGAAGGCTTTTAAGTTCATTATTGAATGACAGTTTTTCTGACTATAAAAATAACTTAAAATTGTCAATATATCTATTTTTCCTTTCTGTATTTTTATGGAGTGACTTAGCTAGATGCTTCCTGTAGAGTGAGAAGTTCAGCTCGACATGTTTGTAAGACATTAAGGAAGATAAGACCAGAATAATAATTAGAATAAATTCTGGAAGGCCTTGAATGCTAAGTAGAAATAACATTATTAACCAGCCCGTAAGGAAGTACTAAATCTTGTTCTATTTATTCTATTCATTTATTTTTAAATCACCTTAACATTTTCATAATAAAGAAAATATGAGAGACTATAGAAAACTTGAAAATACATAAAAGCATATAGGAACATGACAGTCATTCAAAATTATTGTCCAGAGATTGGACAGTAATTATATATGTCATCATTTCCCTCCAGTGAAACATGTGCACATACCACTGTCCCCTTACAGCACACACATGTTGATACTGATAGAGCTGGAATAAGTGCATCCACTTTTGGGTACTACTTTTTGTAACTGACTCAGAACTCACTCTATTAACTAGCCTATGAAAACAACTTCCTGACCAGTGTTAAATTACAGTCAATCCTCTATATGCATTGGCTCTGTACCTGTAGTTTTAACCAACTGCCAAATTTATTTACATATCATTTACATTGTATTAGAATAAAAATGACCTGGAGATGATTTGAAGTATACAGGAGGATGTGCATGAGCTCCACCATTTTATATAAGGGAAATAAGCATTCTTGGATATTGGTATCTGTGTGGGTCCTGGAACTAATCACCTGCAGATACCAAGGGACAACCCTATAGGTTTCTTGCAGTTATCCTTTGATATCTGATTGATATATCTTTCCATTGTTCTGCAATATATTCCTAAAGGGATGTAAAAAATGACCAATAAATACGTCTTAATTTCATTTTGACCACCTGAATAAGGAAAAGCATACTTGTAGAATTTGCCAACTCCCCTATTAAGGAATTCTCTTGGAGTTCCACAGCTTGAAGTAGGTTGTTAAAAATTGCTATGAACCTTATTCCCAGTACAGTATCTGTTTTTATTTACTGTAGATCTGCTAGACTGAAGAGAGATGCCCATGTTCCAAATGTCATATTTCCAGACCAGGTGGCAGATAGCATATCTAACAACAACAATCTCAGCATGATTGCTTCCCATTAGCCTTCATGCCAGCCAATTCCTATAGCAGCTACTTCCTAGCCAATGTTTTCTCCATGTTCTAGTCTTAGAGCAGAAGTAGCAACTAAGATACTGATTATGGGTAAGAAGGGAAGTGCCCTTAGCCTGTCTCCGCTGAAAATCATATGCATTGATGGAGGAATGATTGCTGAATTGGTAAATACATTATTTCTGAACCAAGGAAAGAAACCTCAGTAAGAGATGAAGGGACTCCTTAAAGATCTGAATGGTGGATTTCTATGATTTGTTTCATAGCAAATGTGGGCTGCCAATTTCTCAGTTTGTTTCTAGTTCGTGGAAAGTCTTGATGTATTTGAGCAATAAGTAAGCCTAATGTTCAATATTGTTTTCCTCCCTCTCCATCCTCTGCAGATTTTGCTTAGCATCCATAATATGTATCCGTAACACATTTTAACAAGCCAACTTTTACAAACGACTATTTTAGGGATTCTTTCTGGTTTTAACTTTTCAATATTTCTGGCCATTCCCTAAACTCTGTCATGAATTGTGGTTCAAGGAATTGCTTGATGATCCTTTTATTTTATCTGGTTCTACTCAAAGTTTAAAGCATTTTGGCACTGGTTTTTTACGATAATCTCTTTAGTTTTCTGATTCTACCTTAATCCCTGGATTTTAAGGTGATTTTTTTTTTTTTTAGATAAGTCATGTCTGTGTCTGTTCAGTTTCTAAAACCCTATCTCAGTTCTTTGGCTGCCTGAGAGAAGTGGTTAGGGATTTATATGGATTTCCAGTTATTTCAATGGGAAATTGGAAGAGGCTGAGCCAGCGATTTTTGGTTACTCAAATGGCATCTAAACCTGGAAGTAATTCCAATGGAAAATTTCCAAGGAGAGGAGTGAGTGATTGGTGTTATACTTAAAGATACTAAAAACTTGGCTGTAATGTATGAAAAGCTTTAAAGGGGAACTAAATTTCAGAATATCAGCTTTAAAAATCACTGTAAAGCTCTAAGCCAGAGATAATGAAGGCCTGAAATAGAGTGGTGTTTGTGACAACAGAAAAAACGATATTATCTGGCCCTTGACTTAGCGCCAGCAAAGAAGTAAGTTAGAAGAAATCATGTAGTCTTTAGATGACAAAGAACATGGTGGGAAAGTTAATTTAAAATGCTGAACATTCTTTTTTATTTTTCTTTTGTGAAGAAAGATGAAGATCGAAAATAATTGAGCCTACATGAAGAAAATTGTGATTATTAACTCAAATAATGTATTGAAAAGAATCTGTCATTTTTGCAACTATGTATTTATACACAACTGGTTACACTTGCATGCTCTTATGTGTATCTAACTATTGAGTTAAAACAAATCTTTCTATTGTCTTAATTTTATTAAGCTGGATAAATGGTGTTACTATCTTGTTTGTAACCTCGTCGCTATATCAGAAATAAATGATGAGCATCATTATCTCTGAGACCCATGGGCATTATCTCTGGTTTGCAGAGTAGCATGTCTTTCCTATGCATGTTTTCAAGCTGATATGTCTCACTAAGATAACTCAATGTGAGCTGCAGAATTTGTATCATGATATCACCGATGCTTCCCATCATTTGCCATGGCTGAAACAACTTGACATGAAATATAACACTATAACATGTCAGGTGGAAAATTTAAACATTGGTTTTTCCCAAGGAAGAATAGAATCTTTATATTTTAAGCCACACTATTTCAACAGGGGGGGGAAAGTTATGATGCAGTATTGATTCTTTTACGGAGCTGAGTTAGCAAAAATCCCTTCCTAGTTAAGGATTGCCTGTTTCCCCTCTTTTTGACTCAAGAATAATTCTAAACAAACTGTTTCATTGCTATCTAAAATCTTTTAAAATCACTTGGACAAGTACCAAGCCGTAAAAACCTATTGTTGATAAGTGTCATTAATTTCTGTGTTTACATTTTCCAGGTAAAATTAAGTATTCAAGAAGGTATAATTTATGTATCTTCTCATTTGAACTAGATGAAAATAGAGTTATGATTAGAGTACAGGATTTAAAAAGCAAATAAGTGTGCAGGAAAATTGAATTGTTGATGATAAGTCAGTTTCCATGAAATGGTCCATGTCAAGTAATTAGTATGATCTAATAGAAGTGGAATCTAGCAGAACCTACTGTCTTTCCCTCATTTCTTTATTTTTCCTGTTTCTCTTTATTTTGATCTGTACAATTTTTACCCTACCTTACTCTATAAATATCCTACCAGCTAAACATTTCCTTGACTCAGAAAAATAAGCTTTTGTTCCATTTAACAAAAAGAATTTATAGTGATGCACTTACCCTTTCTTTTGTGAGAAGAGTCTCAGATTGATCTGTTGTCGATCTGTCTTTATATTAATATTTTCCTAGTCACAAGATTCACTAGAGTTGAATTAAACAGTGAATAATCATAATATGATTTGATGTTGATTATACTAATAGTTAATATGAATATTTATTATGCACTATAAAGAGTACTTTGGAGAAGGACCAGCAACCCAATCCCAAAAATCAATCCACCATTGAAAACCATACTAATAGCAGAGAAGCACTGAACAGTGTTTCACCTGTTGTACCCAGGGTCGCTATGAGTTGGGTACCGACTGGGTGGCACCTAACAACAACAATAAACAGTACTAAATGTCCCCAAGTGGGAGTAAAAGACACAATAATTTAGCGGTTGTTACATTTAATGTTCCAATTTTGTCATGAGGAGATTGTTGTTAGGTACCATTGAGTAGTGTCCAACTCATAGTGATCCTCACAGAGTTTTCAATGGCTGATTGTTTTAGGACTGTTTCTCAAGTGGCCTGCCACATCCTACTTCCATTTTTTGTGGTGCTGGGGATTGAACCCAGGGCCTCAGAGAGTGCAGAGCAGCACTTTACTGAGATAAACCCCAGCCCACTCATAAAGGGATTAAGGTTGATATATATCCAAGTATCTTCCTGAACTATAATTTGTTAGCAACAGAAGCAAAATGCAGTCTTTGTTCTGAATTGAAATCCCATGTACCTACCCATGTAACATAATAGTTTGAAGATGTATTTATGTCATAGCATAGTACTAGGAGTATTAGCCAAATTCTGATAAGTGGGATCAGTTCCAGGGAGCCCTTAAGCCTAAGTACTGCTGGATGATTCCTAGTGATTATGTTTTTATTAAAAATATGTGTATATAATTCATTCCTGTCCTTTGGTGTTATGGCTTGAATATGAACGGTGGCACTACTTGGGAAATGGGCCCTAGCTGGAGGAAGTGAGTCACTGGGGATATGCCTTTCCTCTTTCTCTGCTTCTTATGTGCCATGAAGAGAACTTCCATCACATGCTCCTGCTGCCATGATGTTCAGCCCAAGTACATGGAGCCAAATAATCATAGACTGAACCCTCTGAAAGTGTGAGCTGAGATAAATAATTTCTCCTTTTAAATTGTTTACATCAGCCAGGCGTGGTGGCTCATGCCTCTAATCCCAGTGGCTTTGAAGTCAGAGGCAGGAAGATCACAAGTTCGATTCCAGAGACAGGCTGTGTAATTTAGCAAGACCCTATCTCAAAAAGTTAAAAAACAAACAAACAAAAAACAAACAAACAAACAAACAAATAAAAAACAGGGCCAAGGGTGTAACTTAGTGGTATAGCACTTGCAAACCATGCAAGAGTGAGGCCCTGGGTTCAACCCCCCAGTACCACAACACACACACAAAAATGATTGTTTACATCAGATGACAGTGATGCAAAAGTAACTAACACATTTGGATCATTGTGCGTTTGCATTGTTTTATGCTTATATCCACAGGTAGAAGCTAATGGAATAAAACACAGTAACTGACTGGCACAGGTAGGTTAAAAGTGCAAATGTCTTAGAAATACTGTATATTCTCAAATCTGACCTGCAGTCTTTCAACAGTCTTGTTGTTTTTGTTGTTAGGTGCCGTAGAGTCATTATCCGACTCATAGAGACCCTCTGTACAACAGGGGAAACACTATTGTCAGTGCCTCTCTGCCGTCCATAGGGTTTTCAATGGCAGATTGATTTTTGGGAGGGGGTTCCAAGGTCCTTCACCTTCAACAGTCTTAGAAGCCTAAAAACTCAGATGTGGATTAGAATCACATGTGGACTGAATTCAAGATCCAGGCTTTCCCTATAGCTCTTGACTGCAAACCCAATCTTCACATATTTCTAATGCACATCTGATTTTTCAGCCCTCTAAAATTGTTGAAAGGGTGTTGATTAGATTAGAAACTATACAGTATTATAATGACATCATAACTGAGTGGATAAGGATATGAATTTTTAGTTGGTGGTAGTGGATTGAATAATAAAATCCACACTGTTCTCTTTATATGACTTTGACCAATTCACTGTGTCTTTGTTTTATCACCACACACTGACATTTATACTATGGTTCCCACAGACTTGTGAGACTTAAAAATATATTGTATATAATGTGCTTAGGGAAACTGATACACCCTAGTCCACTGACAACAAGAAGAACCACCACCAACACTATTGTTATTAATCAATCATTCTAGATATAGAGCCTGTCCCTTCTAAGTTTGAGAAGGCTAAATGCTTATCTAAAGTGGCAAAGATTAATATTCTTCCTGTGTAAGACATTGGAAAATGACTACATTACAGCAAAATCCTTTGCTATTAAAACTGTAAATCTATGTATGCATACAATGTCTACTTTGAGGTGGCTGGGTTTTTATAACCTGAAGGGAAATTATAGCAGCATATTCTTTTTTCTAATTATTCCTTTGAATTTCCCTATTCACTAACGTTGCAGAACACAATCTTGAGTGGTGCCCAACAGTAATTCAATCATTGGAAGAGGATCATAATATTTAAATATAGCATTTTAGCCATTCTGTTCCTAAAGTGTGCGGTGGCTTGTCTCTTTGAAGCACTTTATTTTATTCTTCAAGACTCAGTTCAAATGTCACCACCTTCCTAGGGTACTCCTGTCATTAGTATAGAATTTGTCCTTGTAAGTAGAAGTAATATTGAATCATGGTATATACTTAATGAGCACTCTATTATGTGTAAGGCATTCTGTTCATTCTTAATATGCCTTATTTCATTAACCCTTTTAACAATCCCATGATAAAGATATTACTGCAATTTCTACTTTCCTGATGAGGAAGTAAAGACCCATAGTTTTCCCAGGGTTACAAAGTTAGTCGTGGGTTCTCCAGAGAGAAGATAGATGAGATTTGCCCAGTGGATATACAAACGAGGCTTATTCGAGAATATTAATGAAGTCTATTAATCTTTTTATCATAACCTCCCTGATTCTCTGGAAATATTTGTCAAGTATGGAACATTAATAAATAATTAAAATGCAATACACTGAATAATTAAACCCACAAAACCTGATTTATCTTTAATGCTTTTTATGATATTTTTAAAAAGGGAAAGTTCTGATAACATATGTTTGGTACAGCATATGAAGAGATGAACAAGCTGTTCCTTCTTATTGTTTATTCTTAGTGGCTGCTGGTAGGGAACCAAAATGCCAAGGACAGTGATTCTGTCGGTATGAATGCTGAGTGCATGTGTTTAGTGGTATATTACACTTTTCTTCTACTGCTAAGTTTATTTTTGTTCAATGTTCAAAAGTCCTGTCTCTGTTGCTCCTTTTTAAAATATATATATATATATATATATATATATATATATATATATATATATATATATATATATATATATATGTATATATATAAAATTTTTGAAGGGTTTTTTTTTGGTGTGTGCATGTATCTATGGAAATTTCACTATGTTTATACTTTCAAAGTTATTTATCACTAGGTTCCAAGGAATTGAAATTGTGAATCTCAGGATGTATACCATGGACCTGCCCTAAGTGATCATAGCAATAAAGCCAAATAAAACAAACTAAATGTGCTACCAAACCACAAAGAGGCATGGAGAAAACATGAAGATGTATTACAAGGTGAGAGAGTCCAGGCAACGGCTCCATACTGTATAATTCCATCTGTATCATATTCTGGAAATAGCAAAACTATGAAGACAGTAAAATGATCAATGATTTGCAGGAAAGGAGGCATAAATATGTAGAGCATGGGGGGACGTTTAGGGCAGTGAAACTACCTGGCATGATACAGTAAAGTTGGATAATTATCATTATATATTTGTTACACTCAGAGAGTGCCTGACACAAAGAGTGAACCTTAATATATAAACTTGGACTCTAGTTGATAATGCTGTGTCAGCGTTGGCCCATTTATTGTTGACATGCGAGACTGTAGGGAATGTTTATGGTGGAAGAATCTGTTTGGTTTTTGTACCTATGTTTTTCTGTGAGTGTGCATGTATGTCTGTGTGTTTCTTATAGAAGGAAATATATGGGAACTCTATGTCCTTTCCACTAACTTGCCTGTGAAACTATGAACCTTAAAGTTTCTAAAAGAAACTACTAATTTTTTAAAATTGGAAGAAGGATGAATAAAACACAGTAGTTCCTCTACTTTTATGTTTTTCATATGTCACGCCATCTCACATCTTGAGATACTTTGGGACTGTGGTGATAAAGAAGTCAAAGAAAACATTTTTAAAAATAAAAAAATGCTGAAATCAGGAAAAGAACAAGTTTGCATTGCTTCTCCTCTTTGTATCTCCCACTTCTCCATTTTTCTCTCCTTCTTTTAGTGAAGAAGCTCTTCCTTACACTGCAAATCTGAGCTTATATATTATTAACTGAGAAGCCTTTCCTGACCACTCCACCTATAACACTCACATCACTGGTCTGTAGCATATTAACATATACCACTTTTCCATATGACTCTCAGTATTATATGTTGCTTTTTATATGAATAAATGTCTTTATTTTCTCTTATCTCTCTAGATCTTCCAGCTCCCATTTCCTTTGAGGCAAATTAGACCTGGGTATCTTCATCTTCCTGTCTATCCCACTGCTTTCCCTTTGGGAGCATTGCAATCATAAGGCAGTACTTTTGTGCTCTTTGATTTATAAACGTTGTTTGGATACAGAGTAATAAGTCTTTTGCTATATTCATTATGCAATTGTTACATCACTTTCGGTTACAATTTCATGAACATAGGAAGGACACCCAGAAAAGAAACAAGGCCTTTACACTGAACAGAAAGAGAGAAAATTTGGTCATTCTATCAACTGACCCCTTATCAATTTTTGAATAGAGTCCAACACAGCAATGATATATAGTTAAGTAGCATTTGTCAAGCCAAAATTAGATACACTGCTAAACACATTTATTTTGTACCTACTGTATGACAAACCTGATAGTAGGCACTAGAAATGCAAACACAAATAAAGCAGGACAACTGAGTCCTGCAGATCCACAATGATGGACTGGAGAGGGAAGAGTGTTTACACAGTTATAGTGCTACATGGTATCAGTTTTAAGTTCACATCAATGCAGCAATAAAAACAATCATTCTGACAAGTTGACAATGGTCAAGGAAAGCTTTAAGGAAAAGGTAACAGCTTTTCCTTAAAGAGCAGATGTTACAATATGACCAAGGGCTGAGGGACAGTATAATCTGCGACTTTCATGGGAATGATAAACAGTTCAGAGTACCTAAATGAGGGACGATAATTAAGATGAGTGTGCATCTCCGTATGCCCAGGGAAGTCCCAGTTAATGCCTGGTGTCCTGGATAATTATTTGTAGAGATCTTCTCTTTCAGTATAAAAAAACATATGATCATTTCTGTGGCAAGGCCAGGGAGGTAGATTGGGTCTGGATTGTAACCAGGATGCTAAAGTCTGGTCAGAAGGTCAGACTTTATCCTTTAAGGACGTAGCTAATTAAACTGGGAAGAATAATAACGAGATTTTATTCTTTTTCATGTTTCATCTTTTTGTGTGGTGTTTTAAAAGGAAAGTCACTGTAATAGAAGCAAAAAAATAGTGGAATATACAAGAAATGAGATCCTTAAGTGATTAGTTTCAGCAGACTACTGAAAAAGGAAGAATAGAGTAATGCAACGCAGGCTAAAGCTAAAGCGAGGGTAGTGATGAAGGGGAAGAAAACAAGCATTTAGAGAAATTTCTGTCAAATACGTAACTGGACAGTGGAACAGGATGACAGCCTGACTGTCATCTAATTTCTTTATAGCCTAAGGATACAAAGATTCAGAAAGAAATGAGGCCCTTGGAGGTGGGAGGTGATGAGATGAGAGTAGCAAAGCAGAGACTGAGATCCTTGGGGCAGTGAGCAGGACATAGATACACTGAGAGTAATTAGTGAACAGTGATAATTAATACAGCCAAGTGAAGACTCAATAAGGCAGAGTCTTTTGGGGCTCCACTGCCATTAAATGTCATTTAAGGACTGAGCAGAATAGGCATGATTTGAAGTGAAGTGATCTAATATTCAGGACTCAGAAGTTTGTTAAGATGATATTTGCTCTCTAGGTAGAGCAGGCACTATTATTATTTTGTATCCATGTTTATCAGTCAGGGTTCTCCAGAAGAACAGAATATATATGTACACATATATACATACATATATATATATATATATGTACTTGTTCATGAGGGTTCATGAGGTTCATCAGGGAACAAGTACATGTGTATATGTATATATACACATATACCTGTAGGTCAACCCAAAAGAGGAAAACCCTCCACCAGATGGATTGACACAGTGTCTGCAACAATGGGCTTAAACATAAATAACATCATTTACCTGGCACAGAATTGGCAAGTGTTTCAATCTGCTGTACATAGGGTCGCTATGAGTCAGACTTGACTCCACGGCACCTAACAACAACAACAATACCTGTGGAGAGACAGGTAGCCTCTCTGTCCAAGAGCTGGCAACCTGAAGAGTCTCTAGTGCCAAGGTCTAGAACCACCCTGGAAAGTCTGATATTGCATACGCATGGAAGCTGAGAAGACTATTGTTGGTTGTCTGTGAGCAGTGACATTTCAAGAGAAAGAGTCATGCTCTGCTCGAGAATTTTTAAGCCTCCCCCACGCATGTACTTGCTTCTTTTCTCCTCAGTCCCTGCTTACAGAGCTCTGCCCACTGTGTCACATCAGATCACCTTCAGGGTGGGTTTCTTCTTCATTTGGGCCTGGACCTGACAGTCCTCTTGGGAAACACCCTCATGAACAAGTACAGAGAGGTGCTTCATTAATCTGAGGAATCCCTTAATCTAATTAAGTTCACCATGAAGGCTGATCATCATATGCAAAAACCCAGAAAACATGGAACCCAGAGATAGGATATTATTCTTTCCTTCACTCTAAAAAAAAGTTGATTTAATGGATGTATACAGCTGTAACACCCTAACATACAATCCAACTGATCTCAGAAGCTAAGCAGGGTTGGGCCTGGTTAGTCTTTGGATGGGAGACTGCATGGGAATATTGGGTGCTGAGAGAAGGACCTGGCAGCTCTCTCCCAAAAAACAATCAGCCATTAAAACCTCTACGAATAGCAGACAAACACTGAAAACAGTGCCTAGCATGACAAAGCATCCAGTAGTGTTTCAGTCTGTTGCATGTAGGGTCGCTGAGTCGGACCCAACATGACAGCACCTAACAATAACAACAACAACAATAACAACAACAACAACAACAACAACATATTCCAGATAGTACAATCATCAATGTATAAATGCCTTCTATTTTAAACATGAAGATGTATGCTCAAGAGAAGAAGTGACTGGTTAGAATGATAAGCAAGCAACTGCATTGATTTGTAGGTGCCTTCAAGTCCAGTCTGACTTACAATAATCCTCATAGGGTTTACAATGACTGTTTGGGGATTGCTTTGGGAGTAGATTGCCGTGTGTCCTCTCACTTTTTGTAATGGTGAGGATCAAACCTGTGTCCTCAGAGAGGGCAGAGCAGCACTCTACCAACGGAACTGCTAGAGGTGGGATAAAACTGGCTCAAATTAATTCCCAAGTCCAAGCACCATTTTTTCTGAACCACTTTTGTTTCAAGGTATTATACCTAGGAAAAAATTTATTAGGAACTGATTAATCATATTTGAGTGGAGATGGGTAGTTTATGAATAGGCTTGCCAGCTCACTGTAGTGTTCCACAGAGAGAAAAATAGCAGTGTCAGCCTTTTGAAGTATGTCTAATCAGGCACAGAAAGAAAACATGAGAACCAGATAATAGGATGACAGACACAAAGAAGGACCCATCCATAGGAATCTGTTGTTATCAGAGGCTTAACCAAGTGGTAAAGGTGGTTCCTGCTGGAAGGATAAAAGAATCTGGACATATCCGGGAAGATGCAACCAGAAACACAAGCTAGGTCTTGATATCAGTGATATTTTCAGTAGGGAGACAGGAACAGCTTGTGTCTGTCATGATACTAGGAAGTTCTCATTTATATAGCATTTGTATGTGTACTGGTGCTAGGTGATGGAGATTTTTGGAAGTAACTCAAGGTTCTTTTTTTCTTTCTTTCTCTCTTTCTTCCTTTCTTTGCAATATTGTCAGTGCTTCCTTGCTACTTATAAGCTTTTCAATAGATGACTGTTTTTTTGAGAGGGCTTGCTGGGTCCTTCTCCCAAGCCTACAGCACCCGGTACTCCTAGGCAGTCTCTCATCCAAGTACTAACCAGGACCAACCCTGCTTACCTTCTGGAGATCTGACGGGATCAGTCACCACAGTGATATGGTTGCAAGCATTTAACGTGCTATTTCATTCAAATTAGGTACCATTATATAGTACTTAATTTAAAGGAATATTTAAAAATGCAGTTCTCAGAGGTTAAACCCCATTTCTTTTCCAACATTTGAAACAATTCACAATTTCTTTTTATTTACAGCCTACTATGGGAGAATTCTGGTGGCAAAGCTATTTTGCTGATGTTTTGAGCAAAGGCTAGGACATGGAACTGAATGCTAGTTTCAAGGGCAAAATTTGGCTCCACTTGCTGAGACTAACTCCTGTTCTGCTGTGGAAGAAAGCACTTGAAAGTCATCTGCAGCGCCAAACTTAGAGTGCTCTTATCTAAAAGGAACTGCTTGTCTCCATCTATGACTCAGATTATTTCTTTGCATATTAAATTACAAGAGACAGTTCCAGCTGGATCCATCAATGTATTTATAACTCAGCCACACAATTTGCCTCTAGGCGGAAAACTTGGCAAACATGTTCCCAGCCTGGCTGCAACTTTCAAAGATGAGAACAGAAAAATAATCATGACAGTTTTTATATCAAACTTCCTGTTAAAAAATTATCAATATCATGGGAATTTTTTAATCTCTCTGCACATTGACAAATCACCATTTCCACCAAAGAGAGAATGGGTAGGGTGGTTGAGGAAATCACCAAGAGCATAGCATAATCTCTTCTGATTATTTTCAGTAAATGATTATTTATTATTAATAGGTTATTATGATAGTATGTTATATTATTATATTATTACCATGTAAATTATTATTAATAAATGATTATACATTATTTTCAATAAATGATCTTTAGTAATTTCTGTGAGAATATCCCTTGACTTCTGGGAGAGAAAGGAGCACAGCTGTCCCGCAGTGGCCTGGCATAGTGATTAGCACAAAATCTAGACTCCTATACTGCATGTTTTATATACACTGTCTTATTCATCAACGAGATATATTCAATTTTCCTCAGATGAAAAAAGTTAGGCTTTGACAAGTTAGCACATGTAGGCCACAAATTTTTCACCTATAATTTATTTATATCTGTGTTTCAAATGGAATCATATAAATAATTATATATACACAAATGAATTAAGGTGTTCTCATCTGAAAAGAAGCTGCTTCCGTATGTATATTGGACATATATCTCTCCATTTTTATTTAACATGTAACAAAAAACCAAACTCAAAGTAATCTAAGATAAAATGAATCTGTGTAGTCATATAGCTAAATATTTAAGAGTAGATGTCTAACTTCAAGTGTATATTTAACATGGTAATGGAATTGGGAAGCTGTTTGTATTTTTCTAGCTATCTCTGAAGTTGAAATACCTCTCTCCTAGTAGCTCCAAGATAAAAACACCCTACATCTAGAAAATCTAGCAAGAGTCTTTTATTTCCCAATAATTAAATTAAAACACCCAAGTCTCATTGGCCTAATATAAGTCATTCAACCCTGCCTAAACTAATTGCTGTAGCCAAGACAAGTGAATAGATTTAGACGCTCAATCTGTATCACATGTCCTATGGTGAAATTCCAGCAAGATCTATGTGCTAGTTAATATAATTATACCTACATTAACCTTCTGATTTTGATGATTGTAGTCGAACTAGGGAAGCTATTCATCTTACAATAAGCTGGATGAG
>VMDO01021440.1:0-35382 GCA_007922755.1 Pedetes capensis | reverse complement strand
CTTCTTCCCCCCTCTCCCCCTGTCTCCCTCTGCCTCCCTCCCTCTCTCTCTCTCTCTCTCTCTCTCTCTCTCTGCCCTGACATGGGCAGAGAGAAACCCAAATGAGTTTTAGCAGCCTAAGTGTTAGCAGCTCTTTCTGTTGCCTCAAGGGCAGCTGCGGCTCTTCTGCCTCTAGCGCTGGGACCTCAGCTTCTGCCCCTAGGTGCTGGGCAAAGGAACTGTCCTCAGCTTGCTTGTAGTCCTTTAGAGTGCCCTCTAGTTGTCCTGGTCTCAGTGGTCACAAGGAGAGATGCTTCCACGTTGCTGATAGAATCCAGAGAGAGTTCTTTCTTCATCAGTGGTCAGATGGAAAGAGTTCCCAGCAGGAAGCATCAGTAGCCAGAGCTCCCACCAGCTCCACCAGCTCCACCAGCTCCACCAGCTCCACCAGCTCCACCAGCTCCACCAGCTCCCTGCCATCTGCCTCCTTCTTCTGTCTCACATGCAGAGCCAGCTTAGTTTATATAGCCCTTGGGTAACTAACTGCCTTAACTGCCTCAAGATAACAATCAGGTGGGGGCTGGAGGGGCTAGGTACAACCAATTCAGGAGTGACATTCAAATAAAGAGTGAAACCAGATGTCACTCCTTTAGTAATCAAGGGGAGACTCTTGATTATCAGGGGGCAGGATGAGGGTTTAATAATTTCCTACAGATGTCTATTCCCAGCTCAGAGGACTTTCCTGGACAAAGCAATAAAAAGTATGGATGAAATGATATTAAATGAAGCGATCTCCATTCCACTTCCAGTGTAAGTGGGGGAGCAGAAAATCGTAGTGTTTATTGATCCATCAAAAGAGTGACATCATCAGGAGATTTCTGGTGACTCTGTAACCAAAAAGCTAGGTCAATTCTTACAGACTTTCATTATTGACAAAAGACCAATAGATTCCTAACAAGACAGAACACACAAGGGAGCTCAGATAAAATCCCCGTTAAGCTGGTGGACTCCACTCCCTTTCCTGAAGGTAGTATTCTAGGTCTTCTAGAAATGGTTTGTACCCAAGAGAACTGGAGCTATGAGAACCAAGAAGACTTTATAACCTGAAAGATTCTCTGTATAAGTGTTTATGGGAGAGGATTACAATATTTCTTTGTTCCATCAAAGGACCATCATTGGTATGCCTTGTGCATTGATGACCTATACAGAGATTTCCCCCATGTTTGTTACACATTATAACAACTACTAATAATGCCAATGAAAAGCTGACCTACTTCTATTTTTCTTCCTCTGGTTTTGCTGCCATGATTGTAAAAACTCATGTTATGATGTTCTCTGTGACAATATCTAAATTCCATTTGTTTCTCTGTTCATGAGGGCATGAAATGGAATAATGGACGATCCAAGATTAAATGCAAACAGTTTTAACTATTAGGGAGGGTATAGATACCTGTGTGCATACATGCAGACACTTTGCTCATGCATTTCCACTGATGGGAGTTGCATATTTGTTTGGAGAAAGAGCAGTATGTATCAGTAATGTATATTTATTAACATTTCAATGCAGAATTGTTTGTGTGTTTCAGCCATAGATATTCTGTCCTAACTTCAGAATCCCAATGTATTAAGATCCATATTCTCAATTATATAATTTATGTATCTATATGTTATGATAAAATGATAATGGCCAAAATCAACAAAACAAATAATAACAAATGGTGGCAAGGATGTGGGAAAATTGAACACTTTTATACTGTTGGTGGGACTGTAAATTAGTTCAACCACTTTGGAAATCAATATGGAGATATCTTAGATAACTAAGGATAGAACTACCATATGACCCAGCTATACCACTGCAAGGGCTGGGATTTAGCTCAGTGGGTAGAGCGCTGCGCTGCAGTCTCTGAGGCTCCGAGTTCAATTCCCAGCACCGCAAAAATGGGAGAAGGGCCTGGCAATCCACTCCCAAGGCAATCCCGAAACAGTCTGCCATTGAAAACCCTATGAGGGTCGCTATGAGTCAGATACTGACTTGACGGCACCTAACAACAACAACAACATACCACTGCAGGGAATATACTCAAAAGGAGACAAGTCATCATTAAACAGAGACACCTGCATCTCCACACCAAATGCAGCACTTTTCACAATCTCAAGAACATGCAACCAAAAAAGATATCCATCAACAGAAGAATGAATAAAAAATAATGGTACATACACACAATGGCATATTACTCAGCAATAAAAAGGAATGAAACAAGGTCATTTGCAGCAAAATGGATGGAACTGGAGAATATCATCTTAAGTGAAAGAAGCCAGGCCCCAAAAGAGAAATATCTTATGTTCTCACTAATACGTGAGAGCTAAATCTTACTTAAAGGAAGAAAAAACACCATACATATTTAGATATATAAAGCAGAACAATCAGACTTAGCTAAGAAAGAAAATATAAACATAGTAGAAAGAAGTGGAAAGAAGACAAGTGAGGGGAGCAAAGGTTGTTGAAGGAGAGGGAGGGAGAGGGGAAATAATGTGAAGGGAAAAAGGGGGTGAGGATAGTCTCAATGTAAATGATGCAACTTTAAGAACATTGTTGTTGTTGTTAGGTGCCATTGAGTCATGTCCAACTTATATTGCCCCTCATAAGGTTTTCAAGGGGCTGGGATTCAGCTCAGTTGGTAGAGCACTGCCCTGCAGTCTCTGAGGTCCCGAGTTCAATTCCCAGCACCCCAAAAATGGGAGAAGAGTGTGGCAACCCATTCCCAAGGCAATCCTGATACAATCTGCCATTGAAAACCCTATGAGGGTCGCTATGAGTCAGACACGACTCGACGGCACCTAACAACAACAACAAAGGTTTACAATGGCTGATTGTTTTGGGATTGCCTTGGGAGTGGATTGCTATGTCCTTCTCCCATAACTTTAACTATACATGAGAAAAAATTGGGGAATATAACTCATAATTGCATGAGTTTTACTACAGATGAATCAATGGGTTCCATAAACTATGTAAGTTGAAAGTGTAACCAAAAGCAATGTAATAGTTGCACAATGGAAATAGCAAAAGCCTTATTAATTAGTCTGTATTCCACCAACATTTACCAATAAGGGGGAAAAAAGTATTACACTGTATTATTCTACTGGTTTAAGAGTAAATAAATGCTTTGGATTTTGAAAGCTCTGCTAGGAAAGCCTAATAAAAGTAATAGTACCAAGTAAAAGGATCAAACATTAAAACTGAGAAGAAATTAGTATTATTCATTTGTAGTCTTTTGGTAGATAAGCAGATATCAACATATTGGCCAAATTGATAATTTTTAAGGTTTAGAAAATGAAGCAGTAATCTCACAGCCATTGCCTATGAATTCTAACTTGAAAGTCACTTTTTACATCTTTTAGTTGATATATCAGGAAAAAATATCTTCTGTTTCGCTGTACAGGTAATTAGGAATTTAGACTTGGATTCCCTCTACCCATTGTCCTGCTAACTATGAGGGCAACACAGTAATATGCTTCACAGGGAAGCAAGCATAATTCCTATTTGGCTTCCTGGGCAGCCTTCCAAGCAAGCTGTCCTCACTGCAGCTTTGAAGTATGACAAAGAAGTAGCTGCCCCAGGTGGTGTAACAGCAAGATGCCCTCACACTGCAGGGGAATCTCATCAAGGAAAATCAGCTTGGTGAGAAATATTGCTGAAGTGATTTGGAGTGATAGTGTTCCAGAAGAGAATTGTTTAAATAGAGTTTCAAAGATCACCTAGGTTGAAAGTTGTGATGAAAAGAGATTCTTTCCTCTGATAAAATTCCCTTACCCTTCATTACATTCCTCGCTCCAAGTTTTGTGATTTAAATTATCAGTGTAGTTCATTTAATATATTATATGTTGTTGTTGTTGTTAGGTGCCATCGAGTCGGTATCCGACCCATAGCGACCCTCTGTACAACAGGGGAAACACTATTGTCAGTGCTTCTCTGCTGTGCATAGGGTTTTCAATGGCAGATTGCTTTTTGGGAGGGGGTTGCCAGGTCCTTCTCCCAAGCCTGCAGCACCTGGTGTTCCCAGGCGGTCTCCCATCCAGGTACTAACCAGGCCCGACCCTGCTTAGCTTCCGAGATCTGCCGGGATCAGATTCCACAGGGTTATGGCTGCAGGCCTAATATATTATATGGGAATATATTATATGCAAAACTAAAAAGGATGCTACATTAAATTATATTTTCCCTCTCACCTGCAAACTTTGTAAAATGGATTAAGAGATATCATTTGCTTTTTCCTTTTGTTTATGTTTCTGATTGTTTTTGTTTTGATATTTTGGTCATCAAAATGGAAAGTAAACACTTTTAAATTTAGACTTTTGTTTACTAAAAGATTTGTAAAACTAAATCTATATTCTGTTCCCTCTATCTGAATAGTCTTGGCCTGGTACCAAAATATTACTTCTTCCAAGATTCTTTTAAGGAAGATTTTTAGACATCTATTAATATATTACTCCAGGCTGGGATTTAGCTCAGTTGTTAGAGCACTGCTCTGCAGTCTCTGAGGTCCCAGGTTTGATTCCCAGCACCACAAAAATGGGAGAAGAACATGGCAATCCACTCCCAGGGCAATCCTGTAACAATCAGCCATTGAAAACCCTATAAAAGTTGCTATGAATCCAACGTAACTCAATGGCACCTAACAACAACAACAACATATTATTATTATTATTATTATTATTATTATTATTATTATTATTCCATTTCTAAAACTCCAAAATAGGCATCAATTATTTTTAGTACAGCACTTCTTTATCCATTGGAATTACTGACTGCATGTGCTCCAGTTACTCACTGAGATTGATTTAAAGCATACATATGAGTTCCTGATGTATTTATTTTTTTAAATCAAGGATACTTGGGAATACAATAAACTAATTTTACAAAGTGGTATTTTGAGCACCCTCGTGACTTTCCAGGTCATGATATTTGCGCTTTATAGGCATGTCACTGTTGGATACATCCAATTTCACCTGATGCCCAAGATAGCTCTGGTTAGAGGTGTTATAACTACAAAAATTAAAAGTCGGCTTGCTTCCATAAGGACATTCCTTCTGTGAAGTCATCATAGCTTGGAGTTTTAAGTGAGCAAACAAAATCAATAGTTGATATATATACTCCCTCAAAAACTATTAACATTTATTGATGACTCACATTACTCAGGATTATTTGCAACTGAGAAAACCTAAATACATATGGAAAAATTAACAAACTGGAAGTTGGTTTTCTTTTGTTTTGTTTTGTTTTGTTTTGTTTTTATTCAAGATTTGATATTCAAGGTACTTGGAAAACAAGATTAGTCATGTTAACATTAACTTTTTAAAAGCTGAACAGAATATTTGGATGACTTGAAAATGGTCCAACTAGGTTCAATGGATTAAAATGACTTAAGCTTCTTCCAATATACCTTCTTGACAGACATACATTTTATGATATTTATCTCTGTATTTTTTCTTGTTTTGTTTTGTTAAAAATACTTTGTCATGGTTTGACACATGTGAAATTTCAAGTACTTCTTTCTACTGCTTAGACTTATTGTAGTCACTTCACAGTTACAAGTAATAAAATTTTGAGTGTGTATGTGTTTCAATCAAGTTTATCAGTGGAGACATGCCATTCACCTTGATTACTTGTTTGAGTCTAACTCATAATATGGGAATCAGGGTCTAGACTAAAAGCCAGATTCCAGGAGAATATGATTTGTTACCCCTGAGTAGTCCAATTCCAGGTTGAATTATTTATTTTTTCTAAGTAGTTAAAGACACAATGGGTACAACTGACATGGGATCTATGAAAAATTCTATAATATAAAAGAATAGGATTTTTATAAATGCTAAAGAAGTATTGAACAAGAGCATTGTTTGGGGAACAAATCCATTTAATATGCCTTCTGGATTTTGCTCTCAATATAGTTTAATAAAACATATACTCTATGAAACAAGTTCAGAGATCAGATAAAACAATGATCAGAGACAATAAACTGAGATGAAAAGGCAACTGGTTGAGAGGAGGAAATGAAGAGAGAACCAGCTAAGAAAAGAAACTATGAAGAAATTGAAATTGTTATTACCAAGGGACTTAGTAAATGTAGTTTAAAATGTCATCTGGCTAGAAGAACCTAATAGATTTTGTTCAACTTTTCATAAAAAAAAACTATTGTCACAATTCTGAAAACAGATTGATAGAAAATTATTTTTATTGGAAAATTTTAATGTACAACTTAATGTGTTTCATTATGACATGCATTTCATTCTGACATTTCCATATATGTGTTTCATTGTACATTGCAAACATAACTTCCCCTTTACCCTTTTGTGCCCCTCCTCCCCCTCACCCCCACCAATGGCCTATCTTCTACTCCCATGTCTTTTTGTGGGAATATTTTTCTATATACCCTTGGATCCCAATTATGATTTAAGTCCAACCTTTTTTCTGTAGTGATCTATCTTTATCTTTTGATCTATCTTTTTACATTTTCAGCAGTATTACATGAATAATATAGCCCATTTGCATTATTACCATCCTTTGGTATTGTTGATATTATTATCATTGTTAAAGCTGAGCTGTTTACTTTGAGGTCACCCTCTCATTCCTCACTCCTCCTTGTCCCTCCTCCCCCTCTTGTCCTTCTCCCATGATCATTTCCTTTTGCTAGATCCATCAATACTTCTTTCCTCTCCTTAGATTGTCCCTTCTATGCTATGTTTACATTAGCTTTTTATTATGTTCCAATTTCTGTATAGGATTTTTTTCCTTCTTTTAAATTTGATTCATCTCCCACATATAAGTGAGAACATATGACATTTCTCTTTTGGGGCTTGTGTTCATTCACTTAAGATAATTTTCTCCAATTCCATCCATTTTACTGCAAATGACATTATTTCATTTTTTTTTATTGCTAAGAAGTATTCCATTGTGTATATGTACCATATTATTTTTATTCCTTCTTCTGCTGATGGACACTTTGGTTGATTCCATAGCCTTGCTATTGTGAAAATTGCTGCATTGAACATGGAGATACAGGTGTCCCTGTGGTATGATGACTCATCTCCCTTTGGATATATTCCCAGTAGTGGTATAGATGGGTCACATGGTAGATCTATTTTTAGTTTTCTAAGGTACCTCCATACTGATTTCCAAAGTGGTTGAAACAATTTACAACTCCACCAGCAGTGGAAGAGGGTTCCCTTTTCTCCACATCCTTGCCAGCATTTGTTGTTAAATGTTTTATAGATCTGGCCATTCTTACTGGATCTCAGAGTTGTTTTGATTTGCATTTCCCTAATGGCTAGGGATATTAAGCATTTTTTTATGTGTTTCATGGCTTTATGAGCTTCCTCATTTGAGAACTGTCTGTTTATTTCCTTTTCCCATTTGTGTATTGGGTTGTTTTCTTGAGTATTGCTTTCTTGAGCTCTTTATAAATTCTGGAAATTAGACCTCTGTCCAGTGTATACAATGTGAAGATTTTTTCCCATTCAGTGGGGATTTCCTTGATTATGTTGATTATTTCCTTGCTGTACAGAACCTTTTTAGTTTCATGTAATCCCATTTATCTATTCTTGTTGCAATTTCTTGAGCAATTAGAGTCCTATTAAGGAAATGCTTTCCTATACTTATATGTTGGAGTGTATTCCCTATCCTTTCTTCTATTAATTTGAAAGTTTCTAGTTTTATATTGAGGTCTTTTATCCATTTGGAGTTAACCCTCATGCATACTGAGAGATGTTGGTCAGTTTTCATTTTTCTGCAATTGGATATCCATGTTTCCCAGCACCATTTATTGAAAAGGCTATCCTTTTTCCAATTTATTTGCTTTGTTCCTTTGTTGAAAATCAGGTGGCTATAGATCTGTTGATGTATCTCTGGATCTTCTATTCTATTCCACTGGTCTTCAGGCCTATTTTTGTGCCAGTAGTAAATATGGTTTAAAATGTCATCTGACTAGAAGAAGCTAATAAGTTTCATTCACCTTTTCATTAAAAAAAAATTTACAAAGAACATTTGTCACAATTCTGAAAACAAATTGATGGAAAATTAATTCTTAAATCAGGGAAAAAATAGCTATGAAATGCTTTTGCTAGCATTAACAAAATTTATTACATAATTTTCTTCTCCAATCTACCTCAGGACATTTGCAATTGCTGTTTATTATCCCTGGAATATTCTTCCTCTCACCCTTCACTTTTAACAGGTTGATGAGTTGAATCCTAGTGATTTCATAACTATCTGCAAAGATCACATCCTCATAGAGGCCTTTGCTAAAAGTTAGAATAGGTCAGATCTCTTTTTATATTTTCTCTCAATAGCAGACTAATTCACTACAACAAAACACAATCCATACAAATAGGAAATCTGTCTTTCTTCCCTGATCTACCCATAGAACCTGGAATAGTGTTTGGCATGAAAAGGATAATGAATATATTGGCCAAAGGAATTAAAGATTGGCATTACTCAGAATTTGGAATGGTGTTTTGTTTGTATGTGTGGTTGTTTTCTTCTTTGATCAGTAAGCTCCATGAGGTTAGTGACATGTGCTCTCTATTTTGATGACTATTGTATATGGACACTAACTGAACACTTGGCACACAATAGACAAATAAGTACTTTGGAATATTTTTTGAGTATTAGATAAGCAGTGTAAGCAAAGCAAGAAACATGAAGAACTGTAGTAGGACTGACCCCTAGGAATTACAGATCTTAGGGAGCTCTAGATATTCATGCTGTGAGGACAAGAATACAATACTAATAAAGAGCAGATATGACCTGTGTGAAAGATCAATGGAAACCTGGAGGTGAAGGTTCCTACTGGAGGTCTGTAAATAGAATTTAATAGTCATATCAGTAGACAGTTTTTTGTTTTGTTTTGTTTTGTGGTACTGGAGGTTGAACCCAGGGCCTCACACTTGCATGCTTTGCAAGTGCTGGACCATTGTGCTGTACCCCCAGCCCATTTATTTTTTCAGTTTTTCAGACAGGGTCTCACTAAGTTATGCAGACTGCCTCTGGTCTTGAACTTGTAATCCTCCTGCCTTTGTCCTCTGAGCCACTGAGATTACAGGTGTACACCACTGCACCTGGCTAGTAGACAGTTATTTTTGTTAGGTGCCATTGAGTTGTATCCAACTCATAGTGACCCTCATAGAGTTTTTGATGGCTGATTGACTTGGGATTGTTTTGGGAATGGGCTGCCACATTCTTCTCTCATTATTGCAGTGCTGGGGCTTGAATCCAGGGCCTCAAGGACCATGGAGCAGAATTCCACCAATTGAGCTATATGCCAGCCCATCAATAGAGGGAGAGTAGGGCAAAAGTAATTTACCACTCCATTTGTTAGCAAATACCAACTTTACATAGATTCCCTATTGTCTGAAAATACATAACAATTTTTTAGCATGGCTAGCTAAAAATTTCTACCAGTCAGACATGGTGGTGCAGGCCTATAATTCTAGCATATAGCATATGAGAGCCTAAGGCAAGAAGTTCCAGGCCAGCTCTGGGTTATAGAGCAAGAGCCTGTCTCAAAATAAAACCAAAATAAAAAAGGGGCCTGGGAATGGAGCTCAATGGTACAGCACATGCCTAGCATGTGTGAGGCCCTTGGTTCAATTCCCAAGACCACACAAACACACACAATAAATAAATAACAAATAAAATAAAATTTCTGTGGACCAGGAGAAAAGGAAGAATCAGAAGCAATGAATTCCTCTGAAAATAATTTAATTATCCATTCAAAAATTTTGGAAAATCTCTGACCTCAGAATAAAGAACTAAGATGTAGGACTGAGTTAGAAGCCAACTTTCATGAGGAAAAAATGATTCGAAATAAAAGAGCAACCAAGTCTCATACAGAAGGGAAACAGATAATATAGAGAAGGGTGACAAAGAAAGTACAATGTAGACATGGAAATAAGCTAGAATTGGACATAGGGAAAATCAGAATTTATTCTGAGTGTATGTGGTATTTCTATAAATTTGGGGACTTATTCCAGAATATACTGGGCCAAAAAAAAGGTTATTAAAATTATGAGAAAGAAAACCATAACTGGGAAGATTTTACATTAGAAAAATAACACACCAATTTTGAATGTTTTTAAATGAAAAACTGAAATGAATTGACTGAAAACAAAACAGAAGGATCATTTCTTTGACTCATGATCTGGCGATGCAGATCAAAACAATTTCTTTAAGGTTAACAATGGGAAAAATAGTTGTGCCAGCTCATCCTCAGGCAAAACATTTTAGCTACATTGATGATTAGAAACGATAAAAACTGGAACATGCAAGTGAATCCTTTGTTTTTCAGCACTATTTAATACTATGAGAAAATATCGTCAGTTTTTAGGGAAATGATTGTCGTTCATGACTTTTAAATACTGCCAAGTAGTTGTTTCTGGATGAAGGAAACATAAAGACTCTCTAAAAAATTTATTGGCTTAGAAAAAATTTACCACCTGCATCTTCTCTTACTCCTTTTTCTTCTTCCTCAACAAATTTGACAGTGTGCTCTAACTAACTCACTGATCAAATTTTAGAGCTAAGGATAATAATACTTGTAGCATAAACTGACTATAAAAGTGAATATACATGGAAAGCTTAGAATAACTACAAAAGAATTAAAAATCACTATTTTAGCAAATATTGAAAGCTGAATTAGAGCAGAGGAAAAAATGATCATTGCAGTTATCTAATTGCTTATATAAAGCAGAGTTAAAAAGCAAAATGTTTAATACTTGATTTCAATCATATTTACTGTTAGTTAGCAAATGCTCATGTAATACTAATTATTTGTTAGTGATTGTTCCTGTGTCTTACTTCTAGGATATGGCCAAGAGTAAGGACTTTTGCAGAGATAATTAAAGTCCCTAATAAGTGGATTTAAGGTTAATCAAAGAGGCAATTAATCTTGGTGAACCTGACTTGACCACATGCACACATTTAAAGAGAGACAAGAGGTCAGAGAAATTTTCCTCTTACCTTGAAAAAGAAGCAAGTATTGATGAGCTCTGCAGATGTAATGAAATTAATTCAGCTAGACCCTTGGATGAGCTTAGAAACAGGCTCATCCCAGGCAGGTCTCCACATGAGAAGACAGCCTAATAGGAACCTTGACTTCTGCTTTGCAAGAACTTCAGCAGAGGATCCAGGGAAGCAAAGCCCAGATGCCTGACCCACAGAAACATTGAGATAATAAATATGTATTGTATTAAACTGCTTGTGATAATCTGCTTCAGAGCAACAGAATACACTGTGATGGCCCTGATCACTTTCAAGTAATAATATCTGGTTCCATACTTTTCACAGAAAATACAAGCCTTTCCTGAGGATCTCAATTAATTATTTCTCACTATACGTACAATTTTCCTTTCTTTCCTTCCTCCTTCTTTCTTATTTCCCTTCCCTTCCCTTCTCTTCTCTTCCTTCCTTCCTTTCTTCCATCCTTCCTCCCTTCCTTTTTTGAGTGCTAACTATCAAATCCAAGGTCTTCCTCATACTAGATAAGGGTTTTACCACTGAGCCACACCCTTAGCTTTGATGTTTACTTTTCTACCAATACCAAACTCTGTTCCTTTCCTTCTATGAAGACAAAAGTACTTCCTTCATTCATGACCTGATAATTCTCCCAGATAGAACATAGAGTGGTCAAATTCTTTGAATATGATAAAATGATATTTAAATTATCATAAAATGTTTAAAATTTAACCTCTTGTGATTTACAGAAACATCTACTTAGCTCAAATTCCTAGTGTGTGAATCAATAAAAACTGAAATATATAACTTGGAAAACTATACTTGCAGTGACAAGAACAGAGACCCATGTTCACACTAAGAACAACTAGATAAACAACATCTTCAAAAATTATGAGAACAGACCAGAGAATTTCATAGGCATCAAGGACTTGAAGGGCCATGAATCTCATAAGGTAATTTCACTATGTGAGTCCAATGT
Organism: Pedetes capensis; assembly: GCA_007922755.1. Classification (NCBI taxonomy): domain Eukaryota; kingdom Metazoa; phylum Chordata; class Mammalia; order Rodentia; family Pedetidae; genus Pedetes; species Pedetes capensis. The sequence goes on along the minus strand of VMDO01021440.1, from coordinate 23,419 downwards.
CTCCTTGTAGCTGCTTAACTCTTAAACTGCAAAGAGAGACCATCTAAGAGGCTGTGGGGAGGGAACCTGATAAAGACCAGAGGAACCAACAGAGATGTCTGTGATTTTATCAGACAAAGGAGACAGAAATTACTGTTGGCAGCTAGAACTTGAGGAAACAGGACTTTGGGGGGAAAGGAAGCAGGCAGAAGTGACCCCATTCAAAGCTGCATTTTTCTTTGAGGCTTTCCTCAGGTCTTAACCTGTACAGGCCAATGAGAGGCAAAACCACAGAGAAACAGAACACTCAGAAGACCTTGAAAACCTTGCAGTGCCAAGGAGACTAAAGTTGGACTTCTGGGATTACCCACATTGAGAAAAATAATAAATGTCCCACCCGTGCTCTCTCACAACTCTGGGAGAAGACACATTAAAAGTAATGGGCAGAGCCACGGTGTGCAGAGTTCCAAAGACTGAAAGTGTGCTGCAGCTCAATGTCTATGCAAATGAAAAGAGAAGCTCTTGCTCTGATAATCCTCCAGGAATGGGAGAAATCTACTATGAACAATGCAACGAATGCTTCTGTTTTATTGGATGAGCTAGAATGAATGATCTCCACAATTCTTTCTCCTAAACGTTGGTCTACAAAGAGTCTGAATTTTTTTTAGGAAGAGCTCACATTGGAATCATTTCTATTCCTTTATTTCTTAGTATAGTGCCTGACAGTAGAGGATACTGAGGAACTATTTGAAGAGGAAAGAAAAGATGAATTGTGATGTTTGACTATAACATAAGCTATTGCTTTGATATTAAGTCTCTTAGTAAATTACTTTTCAATGTACATGAATAAAGAACAGAGGTAATGATACATCTATAGTTACATCATGTGAGGTAACTTTGAAAAAATTTGGCCCAGTGGCATGTAAAAGAATGTGGTCAGTCAGTTAAATTGGTGATATTAATATTTTTGCTGTTGTTAGGGTGCAGTTGAGTTGGATCCAACTCATAGCGACCATATGCACAACATAATGAAACACTACCCGACCTTGTGCTATGCCCAGCATTATGTCAGTGCTTCTCTGCTATTCATAGGGTTTTCAACAGTGGATTGTTTCAGGAGTGAGCTCCTGGGTCCTTCACCTTAACCTACACCACTCAGTATTCCCAGGTGGTCTCTTATCCAAGTACCAACCAGGTCCAATCCTGCTTAGCTTCTGAGATCTGAAGGGATTACATGCTTGGATGGCACAGCTGTAGGCTATATTAAGATTCGATTTTAAATAATTGTTTATGGATAATCTTTATTTTTCATTTATATGACTTTAAAAAGTGCATATTTATGTTAAGAGAAAAAAAAAATCCCAGAGTTCCACGACATTCATCAATTCTAAAACAATTCATGGACTGACATCAACATCTTTTAAGTAATTTTACCAATAGGCTATTGTCACATTCTAGACTCTCTTCAAGGAAAACGTCATTTTATTTATTGTGGAATCCAGGAGAATCTATGCATATACCAACAGATGTTTAAGTGCTAAAGGAAAAATGTTTGGAATATTTTTAGATGTAATTAACACACCACATGTTATATCTAATTTGTACCTTTAGAATTGCTTGCAGTAGTTTTCTTCTTTATAAATAACTTGACCTTGAATAACACAACTTTGAGGAGGAGACAAAAAATTCTCAGTTAGAAGTGCATTAAATCTTGGGTTTCTCTACAAATTTTTGTTATGCTTGTTTGCTTTGCTTTATAAAAATCTGCTTTCAGGAATTATGATAATAGTACTTTAGAGTAAAGGAAAAGTTTCTGATCTTTTAGGTAATTAAGCATATAGTTTATTTAAGTCAATTAGCTATTACTTTTATCCAAAGTAAGCATTAAAATTCTGACTAATGCTCCAGTATGTTAGAAAAGTATTTTAATTTTTTTTGTAGAAATGTAGGTTTTTGCTGCAGTTCTACCTTATTGTATGTATTTAAATATAATTCTCTCCTTATCTTGTAGTTGGAAGCTATTCTAGGAATAGGAAGTCAATGTATTCTATTGTATTGTTCCAGATAGTAAAATGTCACTCTTTTAATGTAACAGGAATTCATAAAGTAAGATAAAAAACAAATTGATTTTCTTAGCATCTGGTTGGCACTTTAAATATCCATTTATTCATTTCTCCTTCCAACAGACATTTGAATATGTGTCATGGACCAAACACTGTTCTGGATGCTGTGGACCTGTGGGGAGTGAGAGAAAGCCTCTACCCTTGAAATTCCACCAAGATATAGAGAGATACAATAACCCATTGATGACAGTACCACAATGTGGAAAATGTAAGGATGCAGACACGTTATGGAAGTATGAAAGTCAAATAGCTCATTTAAACTTGGAAGTTGGAAATAGGAAGCGAATTTTGAAGAAAGTAGTTTTTTTAAGACTTTTAAAAAATAAGTCCCAAAGTCAGATTAGGGAGTAGAGAACAAAAATGTTCCAGGAAGAAGAATAGTATGGGTGGTGGCTGAGAGGCAAGAAATAATAAAGTTTGTGCAAAGAATAATATATAAATAACATGTGTGGGTGTTAAGGCAGAAAACATCTAAGAATAAGGGTAGCAATAGACAGGGTTGCATGCGGAACAGTGTACAAAATATATTAAGACCTTGTTCTTGATCATGTCAGCAATTTATAGCCACTGATATGTAATCAGCAGAAGAATCAAGTGGCAAATTTTGGATTGTTGACAGTTAATTCTAGAAAGACTGTGGAACTATCTGTCTTCAAATGAACTGGAAGCCATAGAGGAACTGAGAGGAGGAAACAAATTTGGGGAATATTTAGCTACTGCAATTAGAGCTACATGATTCTTTGGAGGGAAACGGCAAAAGGATGAGTCTTATTTAAACATCCCAGGAGACTGAGTGAATGGCTGTGCTACACTGTCTGGTTTATTTTTAAATGGTGCCACCATTCAGGTGAAGAGGTTTGCTACTTCCAGAATTCAAGACAGTTATCATAAAAGCAATTTCAAGTCAGGGCAGAGTTTCAAATCTTCTAAGCAATTAAATAGATAGTTAATACCCAGCCACTATTATTACCTTTGTCAAAAATCACCATCACAGTCCTGTCAGAAAGCTGCAGTACAGCAAAAGCTCATTTTTAAATACACCTACAAATGTTGGGTCGTACAGTAACAGCACCTAAAATATAAGCACTGTCTTATACTTAAGATGGGGGGGCTGTAAAGTTAGTAAATGATTAATAATTACTAGAAAGTCCATACTTTCCATAGTTTTATTATTAAAAATATTATTATAGTGCATGCTAAGTGGCAGACACTGTACTGTGTGCTGAAGAAGCAGAGGAGAAATAAACAATTCTTGATCATAAATAATTGTTTAGGATGAAAGACAGATTTTGAACAGTTTTTATATTAAAAATACCCTTATGGGAGGCTATGATTTTGCTCCTCACAGAATATTCTATGTATCAACCCATCAGTAACCATAAAATACGAATTGACTGTAAGAAAGAATCTGCTACTGCTCATTCTATATGCATCCTACTGAAAGGTTTTTTATTACTTTTTGTATTTTCAGACAATGATCAATTTTTGAAGCATGCATATGACCTGAAATATAATTTCACATGTCAATAGCATTCATTGCTGCCAGTAACTAGAGGAAGACCAGTTTGTACATTTTCTTTATCTATGATTTCTCTCTCTCTCAGATTGTATTTTTGTGGAATAAAATTGAACCTATAAAAGTATAGACTGAGCCAAGCTTTGTACACTTTCTATTCATAAGGATGTGATTCAATCTCTGGAACACTACATCTTTATATAAAAAGCCAGTTTATTTTTGGTCTAGACCAGGAGATAAGAACTTTCCAAGTTCTAGTTTATCCCAATAATTAAGCAATTGAGAAAGTGTCCCTTAGATATTTCTCTTATATACTGTCTTTGAAGTATAAGGGGACTATGGAAATTTTGGATGAAAACTCTAATGAGTTAAGAGCAGCATAGCGTATTTAATTAATGTGGCTTATTCACTAAGAGTTACTGGAATTGATCTTATGAGTGAAAGAGTCAGAGGGAACATTTAGCTTTATTTACCAAATAAAGACGATTGTATTATTTGTAAGAAACCTAAGATTCATTTGTTGTTGTTGTTGTTAGGTGCCGTCGAGTCGGTATCCGACTCATAGCGACCCTCATTGGGTTTTCAATGGCAGACTGTTTCGGGATTGTCTTAGGACTGGATTGCCAGGTCCTTCTCCCATTTTTAGATACTTTTTAAATATAGATTTCCCCAAGTTAGATAGCTAGATGAAAAAATAAACAACTTGAACCTATGCTTCTTTTTTATAAGTCATAGGTTTTGAAGTAGAACTTAAATACACTAAAATTTATTCTTTTTGGTAGTTCAAAGAGTCTAAACCAGAGTTCTGATAAGCATAAACAGATATGTAACCACCCCCACAATAAAGATACAGAATACCTAACATTACTGTAGAATTTTTATAACATATCTTATTGTTTGTTTGTTTGTTTACAGTACTGGGAGACTGAGCTCAGGGCCACATACATGTTAGACAAGTGCTGTGCCCCAGAACCACACCCCTAGACCTTTACTTACCTACTTTTTTTTTTTTTTTCACAGTACCAAGGGTTGAACCCAGGGTCTTGCGCTTACATGCTTTGTAAGTGCTGGACCACTGAGCTGCACCTCTAGACCATTTGTTTTTTTACTTTTTGAGACAGGGTCTCACTAAGTTACACAGACTGCCTCTGGTCTTGAACTTCAATCCTCCTGCCTCTGCCTCCCGAGCCGCTGGGATTATAGGCCTGCGCCACCACCAGGCACAGGATTTGCCTAAATTGTATAGGCTGCCTCTGGCCTCAAGCTAGAAGTGCTTCCAACTCAGCCTCCTGAATTGCTAAAATTACAAGAGCATCTCACAGCACCCAGCTGCTCAAGTCACTTTTTAATCAGCAATCCACTGTCCCCTTTGTTGTTCTTAGGTGCCTTCCAGTCAAGTCTGACTCATAGTGATCTATGTACAACAGAATGAATGAAGCACTCCCTGACACTGTATCATGCCTGGCACTATGCCAGTGCTTCACTGCTGTTCACAGGGTTTTCAATGCCTGATTGTTTCAGGATTGTTTAGAGAGTAGATTACCATGTCCACCTCCCATTTTGAGGGTACTGGGGATGGAACCCAGGGCCTCAGAGAATGCAGAGCAGTACTCTAGCAACTGAGGTAAACTCCAACCCCCTAAAACCCCAAGAACATGATCTTATCTTTATGCCTATAGCTTTGCCTTTTTCAAAATGTCATATAAATGGAATCATACATTATATAGGCTTTTGTGTCTACTTTTTTTTATTAATTTATATTTTATGTTAATAACGGTGCTGCATGTATTGGTAGTTCAGTCCTTTTTAATAATGACTAGCATTCTACGGCCTGCAGCCATACCACAGTGATGGGCAGGATCGGACCTGGTTAGTACTTGAATGGGAGACCTCCTGGGAAGACCAGATGCTGTAGGCTTGGGAAAAGGACCCAGGATCCCACTCCCAAAAATCAATCCACCATTGAAAACCCTATGAATAGCAGAAAAGCACTGACAATAGTGTTTCACCTTTTGTACTTAGAGTTGCTATGAGTAGGACACTGACTCAACATCACCTACCAGCAACAATCATTCTGTAAGAATGCACTGTGATTCCTTTATCCATTTATCAGAGTTTTTTGTTTTGTTTTTAATTTCTTTTCCTTTTTTGTTCTTTTCTTTTTGTTTTTTCATTTAGCTTTTTCTTTCTTCCCCTTTTTTTGAGACTGGCTATTCAGGATAAAACTGCTATAAGCATCCTAGATTGTATTTTGTGTGGACACATGTCTTCAAATCTGTGTACATTTTGAGGAATGAAATTGCTACATCCAAGGATTTATTTTAATAAAAAACTGCAAAGCTTTTCCAAATGGGCTCTGACATGTTGCATTCTCATCAGCAATGCATGAAAAATCAATTGCTCCATATCTTTGGGGGCATTTTGTCTTCTGTTTTTCAGTTTAGCCTTTCTATGAAGCACACCATTTTAGTTTAAGTTTAATTTACTCTTTTCTGATGACAGTATTGAGCATTTTCTAAATGTTTGTTCATATCTTAATCTGTTACTCATTTGCTTTTTGGATTATTTAAATGTTATCATTGAAATTTAGGAGTTCTTTTTGTATAAAGTCCACAAGCTCTTTATGAGATACATGTCTTGCCAATATTCTGCCCCAGGATGTAGCTTGTCTCTATATTTCTAATTTTTTTGTAGAACATACAATTACATTTTTGATGAAACCCAATTTATTTATTTTTTCTATGATTCATACTTTCTGGGTGTGAAAAAATTTTGTCTATTTTACTAATATTTTTTCCTCTGCTTTCTTCTAGGAATTTGATAATTTTAGCTTTTATATTTATACCTATAACCTATTTCAAGTTATTTTTAATATGGAGAGAAAAATGATTCAACAATAGCTTATTATATTGAATATGCAGCCAAAATTCTCCCAGTATTTTTTATTGGAAATCTATCTATTTTATGTTGAACTATTTTGTAATTTAGTAAAAAATCAATCATATATGTGTGGATCTATTTTTATACTCTGTTTGATGTGCACTTTCCCAGTAATATCACACTCTTTCTTTCTTTTTTTTTTTTTTGTAATATCACACTATTGATGATTACATCTTTGGCTATAGTTAATCTTGGCATCAGTGTAAATTCTCCAACTTTTCTTTCAATATTACTTAGGCTATTCAAGATCATTAGGTTTCCCATATACATTTTAGAATAAACTTGTCAATGCCTACTGTGAAGAAGAAGAAATGTGATAATAATAGATTGATTTGGAGAAAATGGAAATTTTAACCATTCTTCTAATCTTTGATCATGATATACCTGTGCACTAACTTAAGTCTTTTTAAAATGGAAATTTCTCTCAACAATGCTTTGTAGTTTTTAGCACACAAGTCACTCATTTTTCTTTCTTTCTCTCTCCCTTCCTTCCTTTCTTTCCTTCCTTCCTTCCTTCCTTCCTTCCTTCCTTCCCTTCCCTTCCCTTCCCTTTCCTTCCTTCCTTCCTTCCTTCTTTCTTTTCTTTCTTTTTTCTCTTTTTTTCTTTTGGTACTCGGGGGTTCAACCCAGGGCCTTGAACATACTTTGCAAGCACTCTCCACTGGGGTAGGGTTGCACTCCTACCCCATTTCTTATTTTTTATTTTGAGTCACGGTCTTTTTAAGTTATGCAGGCTGCCTCTGGCCTCAAACTCCTGTCTCTACTTCCCGAGCCGCTAGGATTACAAGAGTCCACCACTGTACCTAGACAACATATTTTCTTATATTTATCCTTGGATATTTGAAGCTATTATAACTGATATTTTAATTTTTATTACTAGTAATTAGAAACACAAATAGATTTAGTATATTAACTTTTATTCCATAAATGACTAAACTTATTCATTATAAATTCCTTAGACTTTTCTAGGTAGACAATCACCTCATGTGTGAATATAGTTTTGGTTTTATATTACTGATCTATATGCATTTCATGTTGGGCAGAATGTCTTCTGGTTTTTACCTCACTACTAGCTAGGAACTTTAGTGTGATGCTAAACAATAGAAGTGATGAGATGATACACTCTTGCAATTTCTCCAATATTTAGGAGAAGGTGTTCAGGTTGTCCTCATTCAGTAGTATATAAGGTGCAGGTTTTTCATACATGTTCTTTATCATGGAAGAAGTTCTCCTCTATTTCTAGCTTACTGAACTTTCTTTTTTTAAATCAGGAATAAATGGTGGATGATAACAAAGGCTTTTCAAATCTACTGAGATGTTTTTCCTTTTTAGTTTATTAACGTGAACATTTTCATATTCTACTAAACTTTGACTTACATAACACTAGTTCTTCATGATGGATTAGGTTTCGTAGAAGAAATAGACAGAAAATCCATAAGACTATCAGTGACCTGAAAAACACTAACAAGACTTTAACTGATGATTACAAGATAGTATACCTATATTTTCTATATTAGCTTTTTCTATATTTCTATATTGGCTTTCACTAGTATTGTGCTCTAGTTTATTTTTCCTTGTTTGAGAGGTACTGATCTGCTTTTTCCTGTCCTTTACTGCCCCTGGCTGGTTTTGGAATCAGAGTAGTGGTCGTCTCATAAAACTCATTGAGAAGAATTCCTTCCGCTTCTATTTTCAGAAACAACAACAACAACAACAAAAACATGTAGAATTTCCATTATTTGTCTCGTGTTTCCAAATATTTGGATATTTTGTGGATGTCTTTCTGTGATTAACTGTCTAATTTAATTTCATTGTGATGGTAGAAAAGTTAGCATTATTTTGATGATTTTAAATTTGTTTTGGTTTGTTATTTTGACACAGAATTTTATCTATCTTTTTGAGTATTCCCTGTGCACTTTCTGGTAGGTGGACTGTCTTCTAACTAATGCAAATATTTGTTAATGTTTTCAGGTCTTATAGATTTTCTGCCTATTTTTCCTGCCACATATTGAGAGATGGGTGTGGAAGAATTCAATCATACTAATGGATTTGTCTGTTTTTCATTTCTATCAATGTTTTCTTATATGTTCTTTGAAGGTATGTAGTTGGGTGAATACAAAAGGATCACACATAATGTTTTCTTCATGAATTGGCCATATTATCATAATAATATTCTATTTTGTCTAACATTAATGTACTCACTTCGGCCTTCTTTATATTAGTGCTTGCATTGTGTATTTTATAAACCTTTCTTTAACTTATTTATGCATTTAAATTTAAAGAAATATAGGTCTCCTCAAGACAGTATAGGGTTGGGCCTTGCTTTTTTATACAATGTGGCAATATCTATCTTATAATTGGAACATTTGGATCATTTACTAGAATATTATGATTGAACATACTAAGTTTAAATCAAACATCTTGCTAGTCATTTTATGTTTGTTTCATCTGTTCATCCTATGTTTTAATAATCTCCCCCTGAATTCTATTCAATTGAGTTTTATGATTCATTTTAATCTCCACTGTTGGCCTATTATGTTTTTCACAAATTTATTTTAGTGTTACTCTAGCATTTGTACTATTTTTATTCAGCTTACTATACTCTAAATTGAAATACTGTATAATTTTTGTGTAGTTTAAGAACTCAAGTAACATTAATATTTCACTTCTTTCATCTTGTATGATTTCTATTATATTTTTTCTTTTTCCCTATCTTATAAGATCAATCATATATTGTAACAAGTTTTGTCTTAGAGGCAATTATCTCTTAAATCAATTAATAATTGTTCTTACATCTGGTACATTCCTTTTGTGTAGATCAAATTATCCATCATTATTACCCTTCTTCTCACTGAAGCACTTTCTTCAACATTTCATATTGTGAAGGGTTGCATCAAATGAATAATCACAGTTTTCTTTGCTTAAAATTTCTTTATTTTGCTATTTCTCAAAAATTATTTTTTCTTGTATATAAAATTGATTTGTAGTTGGGTGTAGTGGTGCATGACTATAATCCCAGTAACTCAGGTGGCAGAGGCAAAAGGCTCGCAAGTTTGAGACCAGAGGCAGTCTGCGTAACTTAGCGAGACCCTGCCTCAAAAAAAGTAAAAAAAAAAAAAAAAGTAAGCTGGGGTTGCAGCTCACTGGCACAGCACTTGCAGAGTATGGAAGCATGAGGCCCTGGGTTCAACCTCCAGTACCGCACACACAAAGAAAATTAATTTGAACATTTTTTTTTCTTTAGTACTTTCAAAATATTGAACCCTTGTCTTCTGGATTCCAGAGTTCCTGATGTCTATCGTAATTGTTACCTCTATTATGTACATGAAACTTCTTTCTTCTCTGGCTGCTTTTAAACTTCTCTCTTTGACTTTGGTTCTCAGTAATTTGACCTGGATATGTCCATATTTTTTCTTTTAAATGTAGCTGATTTGTAGTTCTCTAATTTTCTTCAATCTTTACTACATTTCCTGAATTTTAGAAAACTCTCTACCATTGTCTGTTGAACTATTTCTCTGGTCCATTCTTTTCTTCCTTTTCTGGCAGTTCAGTTACCTATGTGTTAAACTGTCTTATAATTTTTCACAGCTCTTGAATGTTCCATTGATCTATTCTATGCCACCTTTTTTATCCTTTCCAATGGAGAAAATTTCCACTGGTTTTTGTTAAAGCTCACTAATTTTGTCCTCAGAGGAATTTATTTCTGATATGGTGGTCTTAAAATCTAGTATTTTCATTTTGGTACTTTTTACAATATCTATATCTCTGCTGAAACTCCCTACCCTGTTTTTTTGCAAATTGCCTATATATTATACTAGAGTCTTTCAAATATTACTTATACTTATTTTACAAATCCTTTTTAAGTAGCTCCAACATTTAGTTTATTTCTGAGTGAAGATATACTGATGATTTTATCTCTTAAAACATAATTTTTCCTGGTTTTTGGAAGATCACATTCTTAATGATTTAATGCCAGGCATTATAGGAAGATCTATAGAAATTAGAATAAATAATACTTATTTCCTAAAATGGATGCACCTCTTCATTCAGGCTGATAGTGTGGAGGGTTGAAATAATTGTCAATAGTTCCATTTAAGGATTTCAATATATTCTGGATTCTTGATGCTTGAACTTGTTAATTTCCAATTGTGCTATTGTATGTTTTGGGGAGCTAAAGAAAGAGAGAGAAGCATAAAAAGAGAAAGGAGAGAAAGAGACAGAGAGAGAGGAAACAAAATACTGCAACAGAAAGAAATTTAGATTGAGGAGGAGGTAATGGGTTTGATTCAATTCACTCAGGTTATTGCTTTGTAAGATTTGGTACTTTGCATACTTTGATAATTCCATGTAACCAAGGGAAGTTTGGATACAGTGACAAATACTCTGTCCTAATGCTAAGGTTCTAATGGGCTTGGATCTGTAATTCAAGTAAAATTCACCTCAGAGTTTTGACTTCCAAGGGATAATAGCATGACCCACAGAGGCAGCCCATGTTGTATATTAAATAAATTTCCTAATGGTTTACATCCTCCTGCAGCCTTACCACTGGGGCGTAGGATCCCGTCAGATCTCATGAAGTTAAGCAGGGTTGGGCCTGGTTAGTACTTGGATGGGAGACCACCTGGGAACACCAAATGCAGTAGGCTTGTGAGAAGGACCCAGCAGCCCACTCTCAAAAAACCAATCGGCCATTGAGAACACTATGAATAGCAGAGAAGCACTAACAATAGTGTTTCACCTGTTGTGCACAGGGTCACTATGAGTTAGACATGGATTTGATGGCACCTAACAATAACAATAGCTTACATAAATTCCAGGGCTGAGAAAACTGATCAGAGGCTCAGTATGATCTTCTTTAATAAGTTTTGTTCCTTATAAAATTTAGGTCTTGGTGCCTCTTTTTCAGTCCCTTTTCTTCTCATTCACCACAATACAGCAGAATTCAAGTACTTTTAACCTAGATCTACAACCTTATTGGATTGGGATTTAGCTGAATTGGTAGAGTGCCTCTCTGCAGTATCTGAGGTCTTAGGTTCAATTCCTAACACCACAAAAATAGGAGAAGGATGTGGCAATCCACTCCCGAGGCAATCCTGAAACAGCCATTGAAAAGCCTCTGAGGGTCGCTTTGAGTCAGACACAACTCAAGGGCAGCTGACAACAACCTCATTATTAGTAACAGGGAACAGAAAGCCTGTTTGGAGTAATGTCCCATACTCACTAATTATGTACAGTTATTTCAGAGACAGTAGACTAATAGAATAGAAAATTTGCAGAAATTTTTTTTTCTCATTCCATGTCAGGAAATCTCATAAATTTAAAAACAGAAAGACTTTTTAACTGCTCAGGTGTGTTGGAGTAGTTTGGAAAATGTGATGAGGTAGGACTTTTGTACTTTTGTTTAAATAGAAAGGACCTGGTGTATTAGGGGCCAACAAAAATGGGTTCCCAGCAGTTTCTCTCCTAACTAGCTATGGGATCTTGGATGGGCCATTTCTTTTTCTCTCAAAACAAATTCTCTCACATATATCAGCTAGAGATAATAACACTCTAACATCCCTCCTGAAACTGAGAAGTCATCTATGGATCTCCAGTAGATTTAGGACAGTGCTCTATCTTTTCATAATATTCCAAAAACACTTGTTGTGACATAATTAGAGTCACTGTTCTAACTCACACGTGTTTTGGAGTGAGGTGTTAGACAGTGAAACTGTCTACTTAGAGAAAGAGTAAGTTACAAGGTTGGAAAGCTCCAGTGATTATGACTGAATCCCAGTCACTGCTTTCTAGGAGGTAGGTAAGAGGAGGTATATGATAATTCAATCAGAAAACAGACCAAGTAAAACACATAGCCATTACATTTTTGGTTGATTTATATTCTTTACGAAGAGCTGAAGAAATTGTTTCTGAAGATGAGATAACTCTAGAAATGGGCTATTGTATAAGCAATGGGAAGGGAAATCTGAGATGAAGCTTTCTCAAGTCACCAGAAAATAAATCATTTCTCTTGCTTTCTTTAACAAGATCCCTTGCCTTTCCCTTAAACATTTGTTTCTTAATTCTACCTGAGACTTCCTTTCACTTATCATTTTATACTTTCAGAATGAATTCCTCTTATCTATTACTCTAATTTCAGTTACTTAAAATTCCAAAATTGAACATGTCCTCTACATCTAAAAACATATAAGACCATTTCACCCCCAATGTCATAGATACTTTAGGCAAATCAAATTTAGTAAATCATGAACTCACAGAATTATATCTGTCTCCACCAAAGTCTATGTCTCACCAATAGTTTCCACTTCAGTTAATGATATCACCATCTGCCAGCTTGCCAAGCTGGGAATATGGCAATATCCTAGTCTTTTTCTATTATCTTTCACTACAAAAGTTTCTAATTGAATCATGAACCATTGCCTCCCTCCCTTCTATCACTATCAACTCTAGGTCTGGTTTCTGTCATGATGCTCAGAGACTATGTGACAGCTTCAGATTGGCTTCCTTATTTGATCTCTGATGCCTCCTTTATCTTTCTCCCTCTCTATATGACTGTTCCAAATGCAAAATGGATTGTGATGAATTAAAACTTAATTCATGTATGTTCTCTATCCTTTAACTACCTGCCCAGTAAGGAGAATTCAAGCTCAAACACTCAGAATCATTCCCTCCCCATTCTGTATATGTAAAAATAAATTTTATTGCTATTAAATTATAAATAACATTTTTTGAATCCATGAAGATTTTCTAACAATAAAACACAACTACTGCAGAGATACCTCACATTTAAATTTCATATCAAATTCTAGTAAAATAAAATCCTCAAGATTAAAATTCTTTGGGAGTTAAAGACAGAAGACATTGAAATCTAAAATAATTAAAGCCCTAAAATAAAATTATTTTTCCTACTGAATTAAATGTCAAAAGATATTTCAGTGCTTTTGAAACCCTTCTCTTGCTCTGTCTCATCTAGAATGGTTCTTAATGTCCAGGGGAAGTTGATTACTCCTTTATCAACGATGATTAGGCAGCCTCTAACTAGCTTCAGGGTTTCAGAAGTTGTGTTAGATCAGGGTTTAATCCCTGATGTACACCCCTCTTCAGAAGTCCTGCAAGTTGGTGAGAAACACATGTTTACAAAGGCAGGAATACAATACCTATTCCAATTCAGAAAGTAAATTCTGCAGCCTCATGGCAGGATTGCTAAACACAATTATATCCCCAGGACTTAACTGCCTGAGATAGAGAGTAGATGGAGAAATCTTGTTCTTAGCTACATGAAGATCCCAGTTGTGTTCAGCAGGCAACAGATGCAACCTGAGCACATAAACTCACCTGGGGAAGCCCACAAACTCACCTTGGTGTGCAGATCAACTTCAACACAAGTACATTTTCCTGGATCAACCACCAAAGCATGTTTTCGTTGTCAAGATTTTCTGGAAAGAAATATATCCCAGGCCATACTCCTGTTGTGGATTTCCCTGACAAATCAGGTACTAATGATTGCCCCTATCAATAATCTAGGGACCCAAATTTCTTTCCTTCTGACCAGTATGTAGGGCTGCCAAGAGGTAGTTGTCCACAGGTACCAGGATTGTATGGAGCAAATCCACAACCAGAGGGGTCTGAGTTCCTCTCACCCTAGGTCCTCTTTATCCAAACCATCATCGAATTTTCAGTAAGAACTACAGTCAGCCTAGTGTAGTGGCACATGTCTATAATCCCAGCAATTTAGGAGCCTGAGGCAGGAGGATCATGAATTCAAGGCCAGAGGCAGCCAGAGCAACTTAAAAAGATCCTATTACAAACTTTTAATAAAATGGAAAGAGAGGGCTGGGGGTACAGCTCAGCAGTAGAGCAATTGCCTGGCACACACAAGGCCCTGGCTTCAACTTTCTTGCAATGACAAACAAAACAAAACAGAACAGAACAAAAGAGCCACGTTCAGTTTCTCTCTCCTTTCTTCTAGGTTCAGGTTTTTTTTCTAATTCTTTTTAGGAGAAATATATAAACATATTTTACAGGCAAGATTTTTTAATGTTACTTAGGTGATAGTATATGGAGTGCAAAGTTGGTTTCTGGAAGCTTTTGTTTTGCTTTGGAGTGACCTATAAGGAAAGAATGCTGTTAAAGACATAACAAAGAAAGAAGGGACTATACAGGGAAAAGCTACACTTATGTTTTGAGTTACCTTGTTAATTTTCTCTCTTACTAAATTTTTGTCTCCTTGCAGAGAAAGTTACTTCTTACCTTGGAGTCTAGACCTTTTCCTCCCCCAAATATAGACACAAGGACGCGGTTTCCCACTGGGATACTATTTCCTAAGTGCTTCCCAGGCTCCAGAGTGAACTTTTTCTTGGTTTACCAAATGTACCCAGTAACCAGAGCATTTAATAGATTAGCCTTTCTCAGCAGGAAGGAGTGCAGTTCTCTCCTTTACCAGATGGAGTCTATTTTAAAAAAAGGTTTATTAGCTTTTCTCACTCCTCCTCCAACTTCACCTCTTACACGTTTTTTTACTTCATTTGTTATTTATTTATTTATTTATTTATTTATTTATTTATTTAATTTTGTTTAGAAATAGGGTCTCGCTAAATTCCACAGACTGCCTCTGGTCTCGAACGTGTGATCCTCCTGCATCCGCCTCCTGAGCCACTGGGATTATAGGTATGTGCCACCGTGCCCAGTTTTTGAATAAACTTTCAAAAGGTATATTTTAATTTTGATCACTCTTCATTCCTGTCATTGACTTGCCGAAAAAACAATACCATTTGCCTTTTAGAATGGCCCACATTCAGGATGTGTTTTGTATCCTCCTTATGGTATATTGTAAATTTTTTTCTGCTTGCCATGTTTCCTGTGAATTAGAGGTTAGAGGTAAGGACTTGGTTAAATTCAGGTTCAATATTCATGGTAAGTATGTACTTCAGAGCTGCTACTGTATTGTTCACATTGAGTCATGTCAGGAAAGATACGATGCCTAGTTGTATAGCAGTTCCCCTTTGTCAAGGAATTTCCTTTCCTTTATTTATTATTTATTTATTTACTTATTATTTCTTTGTTGTACTTGGGGTTTGAACCCAGGGGCTTATGTATGCTTTGCAAGCACTCTACTTATCACTGAGCTGAACCCCAGCCCATATTTTACTTTTCTAAAAAATTTTGAGACAGGTTCTCACTAAGTTGCACCGGCTACTTCTCACCTTGAACTCATAATCCTCCTGCCTCCATCTGCTGAGTCACTGAGGTGACAAGCCTGGATCATTATGCCTTGCTCCATGCATCTGATTTCCATGGTTTCAGTTATCTGTGGTCAACTGTGGTCTAAATACATTAAAAGGACTATTCCAGACATAAATAACTCATAATATATTTTATTCACTGGTAGAGATAGAACCCAGGCCTTGTACAGCCTAGACTAGTGCTGGATATCACCACATAGGCCACTGAGCTACATCCCTAGCCCTCTTTTTCTTTCTTTCTTTTTTTTTTTGGAGACAAGGTCTTGGTATATAACTCAGACTGACCTTGAACTCAGAACTTCCTGCCTCAGTCTCTTGAGTGTGGGGTTTCCAGTTGTGTACCACCATGCCCAGCTAATTCATAACATCTTAATCATTCATTGTTTTGAGCAGTGTAGTAAAATCATATGCAACCCTGCTCCATCACACCCAACATTTAGATCATTTCTTTAACCAGCATATCCATGCTATGTATATTACCTACCCCTCAGTCACTTAGTAGCCTTCTCAAACATGAAATCCGCCATTGCATCTCAGTCCTTGTGTTCAACTATCTCTTATTTCACTTAATAATGGCCCCCCAAATACAAGAGTAGAAATGCCAATAATTTAGATATGTGGAAGAGAAGCTATAAAGTATTTCCTCTAAACAAAAAGGTGAAAGTTCCGACTTATGGAAAGAATGAAAATTGCAGGCTAATGCTGCTAAGATCTATGGTAAAAACTACTCTCCTATGTGAAATTACAAAGAAGGAAAAAGAAATCTGTGCTAGTTTGGCTGTCAGGCCTTAGTCTACAAAAGGCACAGCAGTAGTATATGATAAGTGCCCAGGCAAGAGGGAAAAAGCATTAGATTTGTGTGTGTGGACATATAGGGAAATCACAGTATATAAAAGGCTTGGTACTCTCCATGGTTTCAAGCATCCACTGAGGGTCTTGAATGGATCACCCATGGATAGGAGGGGACTATTAGATCGCTTTTAGAGATGACCAATTTTCATTTAATTAAATTAGCCCTGAAATCTTTTGTAGGATATAAATTATTGTTGGTAAGTGCCATTGAGTCGTGTCCAACTCATAGCGAGCCTTCATAGGGTTTTCAATGGCTGATTGTTTTGGGATTGTCTTGGGAGTGGATTGCCATGTCCTTCTCCCATTTTTGTGGTGCTATGACTCAAACCCAGGACCTCAGAGACTACAGAGCGGTGCTGTACCAACTGAGCTAAATTCCAACCCAGGATATAAATTAGAAATACGTTAATATTTGCTTGTTTCTTTCTTTGAGTCTTTCTCTTACAGTTTGTTTCCCACAAGGCATATGCAACCATCTACATACTGTATGTCTACAAAATGGTACCTCTCTATGCAAGGATTTCTCCCTTGAATAAAAAGACATTAGGACTCCTATGGAAGTTTGTGGATGATGGTTATATTCAGGCTTCCATTTTAGGGTCAAGCAGGCAGAACATACTAGGGACATATGAGTATCTAAATGAGCCTGGGAGCAGGACACTTTAAGACATTTCCTCCAACGTAAATATATTTTTAATCTTCTCCCTCCATATAAAGAAAAAGGAAGACATGATTCTGGTACAAAAAATATAGATAAAAAATTTCAATGCACAAAACTTGAAATTGCATGGAG
Source organism: Pedetes capensis (assembly GCA_007922755.1). NCBI lineage: Eukaryota > Metazoa > Chordata > Mammalia > Rodentia > Pedetidae > Pedetes > Pedetes capensis. The sequence goes on along the minus strand of VMDO01021440.1, from coordinate 5,977 downwards.
AAGAAATAATTTAATGTCTTCTCAAATAAAATAAATTGGATGTTATTTGATCTTTGGAATTTACTAAGTCAATAATAGCCTTCTTAGTTCCTCCTTTCTTAATGAGAACTATTAAAAATATTCTATCTTTCAAAAAGTTCCCAATTTTTCCTTTAAATAAAACACCTAATTCGGATTACTTATTTGTCCATGGTAATACTTCAGTAGTTTGAATTAAGGAGGTACTCAGAAAAATTAATCATCACAATCCCATGGGCATGGTCTCAAATTCTTTATAAATAATAGCCCCCTCAAAAAAAGTTTCTGAAGAACATAATGTTCTCCATGGACTAGAGTTGGAGAAAATAATAAGATTATGCATAAAGAAGCAAAATGGAGAAACCAGGCACTTACATGAAGAACTCATGTCTGAAATATAAGCATCATTTTATTTTAAATGTGAATATACATGCATTCTAATGTAGTCCTGGATGGTGCTTTACATTGTAGTTTTAGACAAATTTTGGTCATAAAAGCACAGCAAAAACTTTGGGTCAGAATTTGGCTGAACTATTAAACAGAAAAATCTTAGTAGTTACTGATAGCAATGATTGTGTAGGATATTTTTTTGATGTTAGGTTGATTGCTTGATATATTTTCAAATGTTTTTGGAAATACTGATAGCTTACATGTTTAATTAGAACCAAACTATCCAATTAGAATAATTATTGTATATTACAATGGGTGAAATCTTTGTTTCTAGAGTACTTTTAAGAGCCTTATGTTTTCATGCCAAAATTTTCCATCATGAAATAATTTTGGGAAATACTGAGTTAAACAAAGTTAAATAGATTTCTTTCCTGTAGATTTCAATAATTTTCAGTGTATGTATACATTGTTGTTGTTGTTGTTAGGTGCTGACAAGTCAAGTCCGACTCATAGTGACCCTATGTACAGCAGATCGAAACACTTGCCGATTCTGTGCCAGGCAAATGATCTTATTTATGTTTAAGCCCATTGATGCACACACTGTGTCAATCCATCTGGTGGAGGGTTTTCCTCTTTTGCATTGACCTGCCACTCTTCCAAACATTATGTCCTTCTCCATGGATTGTTCTCTCCTGACTACATGTCCAAAATATGAAAGATGCAGTTTGGCCATTCTTGCTTCCAAGGAGCACTCTGGTTGTAATTCTTCTAGGACAGATTTGTTGGTTCTTCTGGCAGTCCATGGTATATTCAATAGACATCTCCAGCACCACAATTCAAAAGCATCAATACTTTTTCTGCCTCTCTTGTTCAATGTCCAGGCTTCACAACCATATGATGCGACTGAAAATACCATGGCATGAGTCAGACTCACCTTCATCTTCAATGTGACATCTTTGTTTTCAATACTCCAAAGAGATCTTTTGGCACACCTTTTCCTAGAGCAATGCGTCTTTCGATTTCTTGACTGCTGCTTCCATGGGTGTTGATTATAGAGCCAAGCCAAGCAAAATCTTGGACAACCTCAATCTTTTCTGCATTTATTGTGAAGTTGCGTGCTGACGCAGTTGTAAGGATTTTTGTTTTGTTGATGTTTAGTCGTAACCCATATTGAAGGCTACGATCTTTGATCTTCATCAGTAAATGTTTTAAATCCTCTTCACTTTCAGCAAGTAGAGTTGTGTCATCTGCATAATGCAAATTGTTAATGTGTCTTCCTCCAATCCTGATGCTGTGTTCTTCCTCATAAAATCCAGCTTCTTGGATTATTTGCTCAGCACAAAAATTGAAGAGATATAGTGAAAATATACAGCCCTGATGCACACCTTTCTCAACTTTAAACCAGGCAGTGTTTCCTTGTTTTATTGGAACAACTGCCTCTTGGTTCATGTACAGATTCCTCATGAGTACAATTAGGTGCTCTTGTGTTCCCATTTTTTAAGTGCTATCCATAATTTGTTATGATTCACACAGTCAAATGCCTTTGCATAGTCAAAAATATAGATAGACATCTTTCTGATATTCTCTGTTTTCAACTAATATCCATCTGACATCAGCAATGATGTCCCTGATTTCTTACCCTCTTCTGAACCTAGCTTGATTTTCTTGCAGTTCTCTATCTATATACTGCTGCAGTCACTTCTGAATGATCTTTAGTAGAATTTTGCTGGTGTGTGATATAAATGATATTGTCCAATAGTTTGCACATGCAGTTGGATCCCCTTTTTGGGGAATAGGCACAAATATGGATCTCTTCCAGTCAGTTGGCCAAGTAGCTGTTTCCCAAATCTGTTGGCATAAGCATGTTAACACCTTCAGTGCTGCATCTGTTTGTTGAAACATCTCTACTGGTATCCCATCAATTCCTGGAGCCTTGTGTTTCACCAGTTCTTTCAAGGTAGCTTCCACTTCACCCTTCAACACCATTGGTTCTTCTTCATATGCACCCTCTTGGAATAGTTGGTCATCTACCAATTCTTTCTTGTATAATGACTCTGTGTATTCTTCCCATCTTCTTTTGATGTTTCCGGCATCATTTAATATTTTCCCTATAGAATCTTTCACTACTGCCATTCGAGGCTTGAATTTTTTCTTCACTTCCTTAAGATTGAGAAACACAGAGTGTATTCTTCCCTTTTGGTTTTCTGCCTCCAGCTCCTTGCACATGTCATTATAATATTTGTTTTTGTCTTCTTGAGCTGCCTTCTGAAATCTTCTGTTTAGCTCCTTAACTTCATCATGTCTTCCTTTTGCTTTAGTTGCTGGACATTCGAGGGCAAGGTCCAGTGTCTCTTTTGACATGTAATTTGGTCTTTTCTTTTTTTCTTGTCTTTTTAAGAACTTTTTGCTTCCTTCTTGAATGATATCTTTTATGTCATGCCACAACTCTTCTGGTCTCCTGTCATTTGTGTCTAATGCACTAAACCTATTTTTGAAGTGGTCTCTGAACTCAGGTGGGATATACTCAAGGTCATACCATGGCTCTCGTATACTTGTTCTAATTTTCTTCAGCTTCAGTTTGAACTTGCATATGAGAAGTTGATGGTCTTATCCACAGTCAGCACCTGGTCTTGTTTTGACACTTTGTATAGAGCTTTTCCATTGTCTCTTTCCACATATGGAGTCAATTTGATTCCTGTATGTTCCATCTGGTGAAGTCCATGTGTATAGTCTGCGTTTATGATGTTGAAAAAATGTATTTGCAATGAAAAGATCATTGGTCTGACAAAATTCTATCATGTGATCTCCAGCTTCGTTTCTGTCACCAAGACCATATTTTCCAACTACTGAGCCTTCTTCTTTGTTTCCCACCTTTGCAGTCCAGTCACCAGTGATTATCAGTATGTCTTGATTGCATGTTTGATCCATTTCAGATTGCAGAAGTTAATAGAAGTCTTCCCTCTCTTCATTTGTGGCCTTAGTGGTAGGTGCAAAAATTTGAGTAATAGTGGTATTAACTGGCCTTCCTTCTAGGCATATGGATATTATTCTATCACTGACAACATTGTATTTCATGACAGATCTTGAAATGTCTTTTTTGATGTTGAATGCAACCCCATTTCTCTTTAGTTTATCATTCCCAGCATAGTAGACTATATGATTGTCTGACTCAAAATGTCCTATGCAGGTCCATTTTAGCTCCCTGATGCCTAGAATGTCAATGTTTTTGCTCTCCATTTCTCTTTTAACGATTTCTAATTTTCCTAGATTCATACTACGTACATTCCATGTTCCAATTATTAATGGATGTTTACAGTTGTTTCTCCTCATTTTAAGTGGTGGCACATCAGCAAGTTCAGCACCCTGGGGCTTTACTCCATTTCTGTCATCACGGTAGACTGTCCTTTGAGGAGGCAACTCTTCCCCATTAGTCTTTGGAGTGCCTTCCAACCTGGGGGCCTCATTTTCTGGCACTGTATCTGACAGTGTCTCTTTGCTATCCATACGATTTTCAATGGCTATTTGTTTTGGGAGTGGCTCGTCACGTCCTACTCCCTATGTGTACATTTTGATTTCTCAAAAATGGAATATAACATATGATGTTTTTCAAGTTTATTTGACCACATCCCTCCAGAGTTTTCTTCTCCATATAGCTAATAATTTCATATTATATACTGGACATACTTACAGTCTAAATTTTGTCTTTGAAAGGGATTGGATTTGAGAAGTTTATTCCAGTGAGCTGTTTTTTTTTTTTTTCAACATTGAGGGGTTGAATCCAGAGCCTCACACATACTTTGCAAATGCTCTACCACTGAGCTGCATTCCCAACCATTTTCTAATTTTTTTCTTTCTCTTTTTTTTTTTTTTTTTTTTTTTTTTTTTTTTTTTTTTTTTTTTTTTTTTGAGACAGGGTTTCGTTGAGTCATGCAGGGTGCCTCTGACCTCAAACTTGCACTCCTCCTGCCTCATCCTCCCAAGTGGCTGGGATAACAGGCATGTGTCACTGTTCCTGGCTCTCAATAGGCTTTTAAATTACTGACGTATGTTGTTCAAGTGAAAAGTTCATTTTAGATATTATGAAGGTGGGTTCATTTTGGTTTTATCCTTTATCTTCAGTCAAATCTTTTAGTCTCAGGGTGTGGTCTTTGTTAACTAAGTATGGCTTTTCCATGGTTTCATTGAAAACTTTCATTGAAACTTTCATTGAATATTTAAGAGTATTATCAAACTGCTCTAACTTGACAAACTTTAATTTACAACTTTGTTTCTTGAGCAGAACACTGTTGCTCTTATTTTTTCCTGGTTATTTAAAGCTTCCAAGTGCTGTTTTCCTTGGGGTACTTTGTACATATTTTCATATTCTGACTTTGCAGGGGTTTACTTTTCTCACATTTACAGCCATTTTGACAGCTCTGAACTCTGATGTCCGACCCATCTACCCAATCAGACAGATTCTTACCCTAAGAGGCATTCTCTATTTTCCACAACAACCAGTTAAAACACCCTTTATAAAACATTTTTTTGATTTCTTCTGAGCACACTTTAGTAATTGCCACTAAATAATGCAATCAATCAATTTAACACTATCCAAAAAATCTATATTTAAGTAAGTAATGTTGTCAGTATTTTTATGGATTTTTTCTTTATTATAAAATGGATTTTCATGTCTTTTTGGTTGTTTTATCCCATTTATATTTTTTACATTAATGTTGACTTACTTGTTTATTGCTCCTTGATATGGTTGTTGATGGTTTTATATATTTATTTGTTTGGGTTTTTTTGCAGTACTCATGACTGAACCCAAGGTTCTGCACATGCTAGGCAAGTGCTATACTCTCAACTCCTTTTTTTATTATTATTTTTTTAAATTTTGAGACAGAGTCCTGCTGAATTGTGTCGGCTGCCTCTGACCTTGAACTTTCAATCCTCTTGATTGAGCTTCCCAAGTTGCAAAAAAAAATTAACTTTAAAATTGTACATTATTCTGAAAAAAAGCAAGTGGATGTAGCACATAATTGAAATTGTTACATTAGCTCTATTTTCTTTTTTGATAACTAGTGATTATGCATATCTTCAGTTTATTTAATTCATACAATATTTTTTCTAGTATTCTTGTTTGAAATTATTTTTGAATACTGCCACTATTGAGATGTTCACTTATTAGTTTGCTTTCTTCTCCACGCTTTGATGTATTTATCTTGGCTAGGTTATATATGTGTGTGTGTATATGCATGTATATGTGTATGTATACACACATATACATATACATACATACACACACACACACACACACACACACACACACACAGACACATATATATATGCCTGCAGTGGTAGCCCTGTGGCATCTGATCCCGTCAGATCTCAGAAGCTAAGCAGGGTCGGGCCTGGTTAGTACCTGGATGGGAGACCACCTGGGAACACCAGGTGCTGTAGGCTTGGGAGAAGGACCTGGCAACCCCCTCCCAAAAATCAATCTGCCATTGAAAACCCTATGAACAGCAGAGAAGCACTGACAATAGTGTTTCCCCTGTTGTACAGAGGGTCGCTATGAGTCGGATACCGA